>QAOA01006756.1:166697-402075 GCA_003255065.1 Cercis canadensis
AAAAAAAATTGCATCTTTTCTATCTTAATTTAAAAGAAAGAAAAATTAATGTGATGCATTCTGATACTTTACCAGTGTCTCCCGTGTAAAATGCCAGCTGCCTTTATAAGAGCAAGACAAGAGTAACATCAGACATCAGAATCAAAAACCTTAAAAATAAAAAAGCAAAAAAAAAAGTTTTAAGAGAGATGTATGTAACATTACTCTGTAGCATAACCTAACCGCTCAGCCAGAGGTATTATCCCCAACAAACTGAGAGCGAAGACCCAACCCTGTAATCCACCTCAACTAATGAACAATTTTAAAACAACAAATGAGGAAACTGAAGAATAGAATGAACTACACTCACATGATGACCAGTCAATTTCTGCACAAGAATGGCCAGAGGCCCAAAAGGCATGAGCAAGTTGAGTCTATTAGAGAAAACTACAGTTTGTATACTTTTGTACACAATGTCAATACCCCTAAACATTTCGCATAGAGTGGCCCGTGATCCTTGCGAAAACGATCCATCTTCATCAACCAGAATAGATTCTGACTTATCAGCAGTTATTTCCTGGCTAAGAGGACACTTATCCTCAATATTGTCTTGTATTGGTCTTCCATTGAGGGATTCCATCTGTAAGAGTAGACATTACATTATTTAACTTTCAGATGAATCACCAACAGAAAACTGCTTCCAGCCTATATGTCTGAATGACGAGAACTGACAATAACACATATTTCTTAGAAATATTGGAAAGGGAATATTCACTCTTCAGAATGAGAAAATGATATTAAAATTTAGGCATAATTCCATTCATTCTCCTTCAATTCAGAATCCATCTTTCTCCAATGAAAACACAACAGATCTTCCATACTCGTAGGAGGCAATGCTGCATAACTTGTGCAACTTCCAATTTCCAAAAAATCATATAAGGAAGGTGGGTTTCTACACTCCTCATATATGTTGTCTAGTACGAGGATGTAAGAAAATAAAACATAAGACAAGCACCCAGGCAGGCAGCAAAACTCAAAACACCGACTAACATAGCAAAATTCCGTTTGTCTTTAAAAATATAATACCAATTCAGAGACCTTGCATGTCTCAGACAATTCATACTAAGAAAAAGATTAAATATTTATATTAACGACAAAGCACTAAGACAGTGACAAAAAGAAGAAAATGTCAAAGAATCCAAATACATACAAGAGAGTTGGTATTATTTGAGTTTCCATTTTCTTTTATTTCTTTAAAATGAGAAGTAAGCAAGAGCAGATTGAGATAATAATAGAGGTTAAACATAAACATCACTCATGTGACTCACTCACCAACCCAATTCATGTATTATAATCTGAGATCCTCTGTTTTCTGATGCTTGAAGACAATTCTATGCTTTGGGAGACCAGTTTCTTCTGGGTTTCGTTAAGGCAAGACCAGGTCTTCTCCGTCGCAGCCGTTTCTTTTCAGTTTTTTTCCCTTTTTTCTTTTTCTCTAGTATTTCTGGTTGAGTCACCGTTAACCTTGAACTTGTCGCCGAAAAACACTAAGACAGTGTACTCGTTGTCAGTAACTCAGTATATTCCAGAAGATTTCATGCACACAATTTTTTTTTTCCCACCGCAATGGCGCAATCATTAAAAACGCGCATGTAAGACATTAAAAACGTTTAATCATTTAAAAAGGAAAAAAAATTAAAACTATTATTTTTAACTTTAAGTAACTCAAAATAAAAAGATTTAAAGTGCGTGATATTTTTTATAAGTTTTTAAATTTATTTTTTATTGACTAATAAACATGGATACTACTTTAGTGTTACTTCTTGTTAAAATACAATAACTAGCACTTGAGTGTTTGGCCAATGAAATATTGACAAGGTATAGGAAAAAACTTGGTTAAACATATTTGATTAAATTACAGTTTTGCCCCAAAGTTGAGATAATTACAGAATTACCTCAAATGAATCATAAATCTTAAATTTTAAATTTTAAATCATAAACTCTAAACCCTTAAAAATGAATCCTAAACCCTAAAACCCTAAACTCAAAAAAAAATTGGAGCTAATTTGTAAGTAGTAGAAAATTTTTGTGAGACATTATTTTGTAATTAGCATAACTTCATTGATAGTAAAAAAAAAGTTTAACATAATTACATGTTATATTTATAATAATCCAAATTACCAATTATACAAGTAACTAAAAAATTTGTTGACATCACTCAACCAATCAGCAACTGTCACGTGTTATTGTTAGTTGTTGTATTTCAACAACAAGTGGTATTTTAGTTGTTTCCAATAAACATTGCATGTTAAGTAATCGTTCCATATTTTTTAATGGTCATATTATAGTTCTCAATAGTCATTAGTATGATAGTATCAAATACTAACATATAGTAATAAGTAAAGATAATTTAAGAAATTTAACCAAAAAAAAAATATATCCTAAATTTTTTTTAGTCACTTGATAAGAATTCTCTCAATTTTTTTTAAAGAAAATGAGAGTGCAATTGTTTAGAAATTCGATTTATTTTATTTGAATTATTTAATTATATTTGTAACTCAATGATTTTTATTGATTCATTTAATGAATATTTAGCGCAAAAGGATTTTTAATAAGTTGAGACAAAACGCTCTCGTGAAAGAGTATCATAATTCCTATTTATTGGTAATAAAGGTTAGTATTAAAATTCAAGCCTTTATATAATAACCACTCTTTAACTTCAGTTTAGGTGATAGGATTAAATTATTTTTTAAGAAATTACTTTGATTATTTCATATGCTGAAAATAATTATCGGTGTCTAACTTGTTTCTCTTTTTCTCTTTATTTTTCTACCTTAATTGTATACTTTCTAAATATATGTTTCAAGACATAGATCTGTTTGTTGCATTTATTTCAAGCCTTTATTCTCTTCTTTTTTTTTAACGTTGGCTTTTATTTAGGTTACATATTTAATATTAGAAAGGAGTTTCCATATTGTGAGAAACAGAGGAGCGTTTGGTGCACAAATATTTTAATATTCTCAGGAAAGTGTTCCGAGATTTTTATATTTGCATATTTAGTATTCAAATAAAAAACTTAGTTATAAACTTATAGATATCTTTTAATTTCTAAATAAACTATATAATCACATTTTGTGAGAATATAATTCCCATCTAGAGAAATATCGAATGAAATTACCCTTTTCTCTTTCTATGCTTCCTACATCTTTCTCTTTTTCTAACTTTCCTCCATCCTTTCTCTCTCTCTAAAGTTTAAACTTGTTGCTTTTTTCTCACACTGATATGGGATTAACATTCAATCTAGTATCCATCTATATATATACAAAACAGCATTTTATATTAAAAACCATTACAAAATACCTTCATTCCCCATAAACATAAAAAGAAAAAGAACAAATAGATACTCTTTTAAGCTCCCCTCAAACTTCTCTTCAGTTGAACTTATTAGGCAGTGAATTGGTTTGGTACTACTCTTTCTGTGTTGTTACTTTATAGTAATAATCAGGCCAAACCCTGCCCTTTTCCTTCAACTTGCTGAACCCACCAAAACCAAACCTCTCTCTTATTTCCCTTGTAATCCACCCAAGCGTTGAAAGAGCAATGAATGCCATAGCTGCAGCCACAGCAACTCCAAGCAAGACTCCCACAAACACAAAACCAACAGCCAGAAGCAAGGGACTTAAGAGCAGCAAAAGAGGCGAGGTCACAAGCAGAAGCGTCACAGATGCTAAAAAACTAAACCCCATCNACCTTCATTCTCCATAAACATAAAAAGAAAAAGAACAAATAGATACTCTTTTAAGCTCCCCTCAAACTTCTCTTCAGTTGAACTTATTAGGCAGTGAATTGGTTTGGTACTACTCTTTCTGTGTTGTTACTTTATAGTAATAATCAGGCCAAACCCACCAAAACCAAACCTCTCTCTTATTTCCCTTGTAATCCACCCAAGCGTTGAAAGAGCAATGAATGCCATAGCTGCAGCCACAGCAACTCCAAGCAAGACTCCCACAAACACAAAACCAACAGCCAGAAGCAAGGGACTTAAGAGCAGCAAAAGAGGCGAGGTCACAAGCAGAAGCGTCACAGATGCTAAAAAACTAAACCCCATCATCCCAAGCAGTGGTCCTCCTATGGCTACACCCGCCAGCGATGCGCAGAGCACCGTCGTGCCGGAGACTCGCCTGGACTCACCACCACCACCACCACCCTCATGCTCATAATAATCTCCCATTGATTGTGTTTCTAGAGTGTTTCCACTTTCTACTCTTCTCAACTAGTTTGCTGTATTTTTCTTTGTTTCAGTGAGACTTCAAATAACTTGGACATTTGGGAGTGCTTTGCGTCAGCTGTCAATGTTTTAGATAGCTATCCATTTAGGATCCCAGGTGGCAATGTTTGAGCTTACACGTATGAATATAATTGAAGCAAACACTGACACGTCCTGTACACATTATGTTGCGTTGGTCAATGCAGGCTTTTTCTTTATTTATATTTTCTTGGCCAAGCAGAATGAAATGTTTTTTTTCTTTCTTTTTCCTCGAGTTGCCCATATGTAAATTGTATTGAATTTGAATACATAAATGAAATAAATATTACAAAGACATATATAGAAAATGGAGGTTGTATAGTCATACAGATAAATTTTTCTGTCATAATTTTCAGCATAAATTACATAGATGTCATAAAACAGATCACTTGTATCAACATGAACTTTCAGGTTTCAGAGGAAGAAACCAAATAAGGAAGTGGACAAATATCTCAATGCCACAACTAATATGGAACAAAAAGATACCAGTATCTAACTCTTATGTCAACCTAAAATGGTTAACCTTGGTATAAAACTTTACCAGGGAAACAATTTAGTATGATTTCACAACTTGAGGCAGAGATTTGAGAAGGGCCAATGAGGGCTTTCGAACAGTGTGATTAAGCAGTAGCATAAAGGTTAGAAGAGTTAAGGCTCCAGCCTGATGCGCAGTGCCAAGTGAAACAGGCACATATGAAAGAAGTGTTGAAACCCCTAAAGTAACCTGTAGCCAATATAAAATCAATTACATAATACAATAAGCCTCAATTCAATTACACCAAAAAATTTCTTCCTTGTTTTTTTCTGTTTTTCTTTATCATAGTCATCATCATCATTTTGGTTTAGTAAAGGATGTCCCCAAAGAAGAGAAAATGTTGAATATTATAGAGGATTACCACTTGCGTTAAAATAATCACCTGAAGAGCTGCCATACCAACGGTGCTTCCAATCAAAGATCGAACTGCAGGATGTACGTCCAACTTTCTTGTTGACCACCATAGCGTGCCTATTGAAATCAGAGTTGCAGTGGCAAGTATGCGATGATCGAGCTGCAGAAAACAAGACACTTATTAAAGATAAATGTGGTTAAATTTCCATGCAATCACTGCCACAAAAAGAACCAGAGCCTAGAATTTCTATTGCCTCAGAAAGGGTCCAACAAAATTAACACTTTCCATTCTCGAAGCCATAAAGAAATAACAAAAAAGAAAAAATATTGCCGCAATTCAAAAGAAAAACTTTCTTCACCAAACTGCACTTATAAGGATAAATTTACCATCAATAGTAGCCACTGAAAACTAAATGATTCAAAGCAAAAGGGCATGAGAACAGATGTGCTATTCTTTTTTAAAGATGTCACCATGGGTAATTACCTGTACAGTCGATGTATTCTCGAAGAAATTTCGAATCACAGGCTTCATGTCAAAAATATCATCTGGTATCCACACATCACCCATCTTTGGGAAGGTATTAAATGCACGGCCCTGGCAATCCATATGCAGGCAGAATGATCTTTTTGTCAAAGGTACAACTCTTATTTCAGTACAATATGAAAAGCAAGAAACCAATGAACATGATAACATACAGCATCATTTCCAGCAACAAATGCACCAGAGACAGCAGTTAGACCAACAAGTAAGCTCATAGGCAGGGCAAGTCTCTTCACTTTAGCAGCCCCACGAACCCATGCTACTGATTCAGCTGGTGGTTCAGGCATAACAACAGAAAGAGCAGTCCAAAAGAGGCCACAGTAAATAGCAAATGCTGAAGTAAGATGAGCTGCAAGGCGATAAGGGCTTACTCTCGGCTGAGAATATTCAGATTCTGGTTCCTGAGGAAGAAAAATAGTATTAGGATCAAATAATGTCGGCCAATTAAACTTCAAATAAACAAAGGAATTTGTTTTATCTAAATTCAAACCTCTAAACCACTTTTAACCATCCACCAGCCAATAAGACCCTGCCCAGCACCAAGGCCAAATAGACCAGAGAGTCTCAGTCCCAATCTTAAGGTAATGTACCCCTTACGGAGAAAGTACGAAAAGGGCAAAGCAAACATTACTCCTAATGCCCTTCCCCACATACGATGTGCATACTCCATCCAATATATAAATTTGAAATCTTCTATCTTCATCCCTTTATTAACACTGCAATCAGTGAGAAACAAAAAGAAAAAACTATAAATCCATAAGCAATACTAAAATTTCTAGTTAACTGTAGGAAAGTAAAACAAGTTTGTCAATTGGAATATTTTCCACAAAGTGAGACTCAGATCAGGTCGGTGCATTAAGGAATGTTTGCACTTACCGCTGGTATTCAGGTGACTGCTTATATTTCTCAAACTCTTGCAACCATTCCTCATCTGACAATGGAGGGAGACCACCAGTGAATTTCCAATCAGTCATGGAAAGACCAGATCTTGTAAGTCTTGTAACACCCCCAAGTACCACCATACTAAACACCCACGCAGCAGAGCCAAAAAGCCATATTCCAACAGCTTTCCTAGCATGAGTTCCCCCAGCTACCAGTAGCTTTAACCCCTCTTTATGATCCGCCCCAGCAGATGCCACACTACAGAAGCTCCTCATGTGTGGCCCATGATGACCCTAAAAGAATAAAAACAAGTTCCTCACAACCACATCTACATTCCATTCACAGTACACGAACTGCATTACTCTAAACAGTTAGAAACCAAAAGGGAATGGAAATGCAGGATCAACCTCTGCATAAATGTGGGTGAATGCCATACTTCTGATTTCTGAAAAACAATTCTTATCTTGAATAGCCATACTCTTACCATGGATGATCAAAACAAACACACTTAAAGGCTGCAGGTTAAACTTAGAAACCTATTCTAAGAAAAGACACAAGTCAGTTCGAAGTCTCAACAAAGCCCCTTAGTGCATCAGCTTAAAAAATACACCCAGAATGTCATCAACATTTAAATGATTGTTAACAATGTGGAAAAAAGTTACTTTTATTCACAATTAACCACAAATAAAGAAATAAATGAAGGATTCAATCTCTATATATAAGGATCATATAGGATAAAGTGAGTTTAAAATCAAAGTACAATGATATGCCACTGAAACAACAGAGGATTAAACAGAGTAAAACAAGTCTTTCATAGAAAGATTTACAGAGCTTGAATGCAGAAATTTTAAAAGCTCTAATGATCAAAAGGACCCCCACATAAAATAAAAAAACAATTAGCTGGAAATGTTCAAATTAAAGTTAAGGGAGTGAGATGAAGAAGAATCAGTACCTTAGGAAGCGATCGAAAAACATGAAAGCAATGCCTGGCGATGGCTGGGGTCAAAAATCTGAATGATTCTTCAGAAGGAAAAGTGGAAGGCCTCGCCCCTCTCAGTTTATATATCCCACTAAGATCTTTGCTGCTCCTCAAAACTGACCATATCCGGCTCCGGAACATCTCTCTCTCCAAGCTCAGCCTCTCTGCGTCCCCTTCTCTCTCTTTCTCTCTCTCTCTGTGCCGTGGGTTTTAACCAAGGTTTAGCGAAACGACTATCTCTTCCTCTAGAACGCTGTCGTTGGACATGCTCCATGAAAGTGCCTCTATTCACGGCAACAAGTAAAAGTAAGAAAAGGAAGGCTTTTTGTCACAATATTTTCGTAACCTATGCTGTTGTCCGATCTAAATTTAACTAGTTTCACTATTTTTTTAAAAAATTTAAATTTTTTCATATTATAATTTATGTAATTTTTTCTTTTTTGTATGCAAGAGAAAAAGAAAAGAAAACTAAAACCTAGCAAAGGCTAGAGACTGAGAAATCAGTCAAAAAAGTTAAGTGAACTATCTTTTTTTTTTTTGGTATTTTAAGTATGATTTTAGATTTAAATATAAAACTCATAAAACTTTAAGGGGAGTATGGAATGGAACCATACATTATTGAAAAAAATCGTTGTAATTTGAAAATTATATTTGTAATTAATGTTAAGTATGAAATTGTATAAAAATAATATTAATACAATAAAATTAAAAAAAATTAAATTTAAATGTTATAAAAAAAATTGGTTTAATATTCTTATTTATCAATAACACCTTTAAAATTTAAATCATATATTTCAGTTCCAATATTAATTTACTGTCACATTAATCATGGCATTGATACCCTAAAAATATTATTATTGTTATGATGTTGTGATAATATATAAATTTTAATTATAACATTAAACTAACTTACTTTACTCAGAATTATAAAAGAGAGAAAATGTTTTACTAATAATTATACTTTAAAAACAATATATCCTGATCACAATGTCATTTATTTTTTTTTTTTTAAAGTAAGAATGCAATTTAGGAAGAAGAAGAAAATTAGGAAAAACAATTAACCAATAATTTAGTTTGATTGACAAAATAAGGTAACTTAATTCACTGATTAAGGAATGAGTGGAAGCTATATTTAAGACAAGTCAGAATAGGCTTTAGGTGGGAAAATAGTGCATGCAGAGAAAGCCTTCAGCATTCTTTTTCTTGCAATATACATTACAACAAGAAGAAAGTTTTCTGAATTCCTTCTTCTATGATCTGGTGATGCATTGCAACAAGAAACTAGAAATGTCTCCTGCTACAGGTCTACATAGGCTCTTAAACTTGAATCCCCTAATCCAATTTCTATTCATAAATCAATAGATATGCTCCATTGGTATAACTCTTTCTCTGGTACTCTAAGATCAGTAGTGAGCAATCCATATTCTTCCTCATATCTGAATTCCACTTCCTCTGAGTCCACTGTAATCTTCCTAGGCCTAGCTGATGAATAAGCTCCGAAAACGCCACACCCTCTAACTTTCAACACAACATTTGAACTTCCATTATCTCCATATTTCAACTCTTTGATGGCTCCTCCTGAGTTGAACATCTTGATTAAGCCGATAGGTGCGAATTTGACACCATTGAACAATTCTCCAACAGGAACTACTGTAAATACTTCATATTCTCTGGATTTCAATGTAATTGGAATAGATGCATCTTTTGGAAGATAAACCACCTCTCCTGCAAATTGGCATCACAAAATGTTAATTAGACAAAGCAAAAATATGGTAACTTGTGGGATAAGCAAAAATATGACACATACCAGCAACATGAGAATATATAATGGCGTCTCCTGTCCATTTCTCATCTGCAACCTTAGGCAAATAATCAACATCTTTAGCCCTAATAATGCCGGTGACTGTCCCTGGATTCTCATCATGGATAAGGTTCTTCTTCCCAACCTTGCACCACCCAGCTCCCTGGCAGTTGAACACCCCAACAACTCCAGAAAAATCATTCATATTCCAAATCTTCAGAAGACTGCAAAAGCAACAAGCAATGAATTAGAACAATGTCAAAGAAGAAAATTAAGGAGGAAGCATACTCTATGGTAAGCAAAATGAAGAACAAGCTATAATTAATATCATTACTTCAAATATGTTTAGCTTTACCTCTTTCCATCTCTTGCAGGATCAGAAAATAAGCAATCCTTTGTTGGTCTTCCTGGAAGTTTAGCCCTCAATATAGAACCATCAGGAAGTGCAAGTTTCCTCAGAAGATTGAAGTCATGGTGCCCGGGCTTGTCACTGCACAATGTAATAACATCCAATGCTAAGAAACCATTTTTGTTTTTCAATTTCTCTGTTATGTTACTACTACAACACATATCTTATCATCATCACTCATCATACCTGACATAAATGGGACATCCTCCTACTGCTCGCGCTGCACCGTGATATTCAGCCATTGGATGTAGGCTCTATTATACATCAAACAACTAAATTTAATTAGCTATTAGCTTCCCAAGAAGTACATAAATATCTCTTTCAAGAAAAAAAAAGAAAAATCCCATATCTGCCAACTTACATGAAACATATCCCAATCTGGCTGCATAAATTCTCCAAGGAATATGGTGTTATAAGCAACTGATGCAATGTGAATTGTGTGGGATGCTGGATCTCTTGGCCAGAAATCATCTGATGCCCTAATAACAGCTGACCGTTTCGCGCTATACAAAAGCAAATTCATATAGATTCATCATTACTCATTCAATCAGAAGAATGTCCATAAAGGCAGTTACTAGAAATGTAAAAGAAATCACCTACCTGTACAAGCCATCTGTGTTGTGACTCATACAACAAATTATTCCATTATCAAGGAAGTTCCTAGAGATTGATGCCTCTAATGCCTGATGGTATTTTCTTGCAAGTTTCACTCTCCCACCATGGCCTGCCCCAAGAGTTTCAAGGATATTCTGAACATCAACTTTGACACCATCAATACCAGCAGATGCCAGATATGAGTGAAGTTCATCATAGAAGTGGAAAACTTTCTCAGGATTCACAAGGCCAAGCCCATTGATGGCCATGGTTGTTAAAGCTTCATCTGGTTCATTAGACTCAACTCCAGGGGAAGAGACAGGATGGGCAATCTTTGAGTCATAGTGTTCCATTCCTTTCACACCAGGTTTGACACCACCCCAGTATCCTGTTATAGCATGCCACACATAAATGAACCTGCAAATTTCAAAGGGGAAAAAATCAAAAGAAAATTGATGAGCATGTTGTCTAGGCTCAAGTACATAACTGAATTGAGTCTTCTGATACTTGGAGAAAGAAAAGAAAAACAATGAAATGAAAATATCTTACTTTATGTCATGTTTTTCTTTAATTTCAGTGGTGATATGACGAAGTCCAAGAGCTGGGTCCTCTACTCTCAGACCCTCTTTACCATCCTTTTGAAACTTGTGGTTCTCTTTGATATGTGTTAAACGATTTGCAAAGCTGGTGCGAAAGAAAGCAAATAGGAGAGACAAAAAACAAACTTAGTGAACATTATAATAGGTTAGGGGTTACAATCAGGAAATGAAATCTGATCAAGTGCTCACTTTGCGCAGTTATCGGCTTTGAATTCAACACTATTAGGATCCAAGCTCACAGATTGCCATCCATCATCAATTATAACAAACTTAGCAGGAATTCCACCTTTCTCAAAGCTGCAAAAAGAAAAGTATAATGGTAAGATATTACTGTCTTCATGTGATGCCAAAATATCATGCAACTTTGATCAATTAGAGGGCAAAAAGTAGCACCTTTCTAATCCTTGCTTCACACCCTCTGAAGTAACATTAGTGTAGAAAGCATCCCATGTGCACCAGCCAAACCAGTTCAACATGTCTGGCATCTGAAAACAAAAAAATGAGACATAATGAACATTAAAATGAAATATTCAGAGATAAAAAAGTCCACAGAATTTCATTCCAGGGAGGAAAGACATACCTTCTTTCTCTCGCGATGAGCAAATGTCTGCAAGTGTTTCTCTACGGTCCTGAACAATAGTTGGAAATGAAATCAAATCAGTGCCTTGAGTATTTACAAGGGGAAACAATGCCCAATTTTGTTTTAGTTTCCTTTATGATTATAACTTCCAAATTGGGCATAATTAACAAAGAGGGATTATATAAAATACAAAATTAAAAGAATTTATATAAGGATTTGTAACTCACTTGACAGCATTAGTGATGACTTCAAATGGGTCTGATCCAGCGCCAACGAACACCAGATTAGTGCCATTAAATCCCTCAACAGCAGGACACCCTGCAATTACACACATATTTAATCATTCACTTTAAATAACAATGAAAATCAGCATATTCCAAGAAAGTAATTAAATTGCTTTTTACCACATACCACTTTCTACACAAATCTCTATCTCGTTATGTTCATTCCCCTGAAGAACAGCTCTGAAATCTCCTTCAAGAAGGGGTAAAAGAACAGCATAGGTGGCAGATTGATCTTCTCCACCATTAAACCCTGCATCAATATCACAACTATTGTGTGCTTCAACAAGCAAGAACTGTGTCTCAAAGGGTACATCTTGGCCGCAACTGCCCATCCTCTGTGTCATCCACCACATCTTGAACCGGAAAACACACATAAATCGCAACCCCCTGAAATATCAATATTTTAGAGAGAAAAAATCAGAAAAAGTCCAGTTTTTTTTTTTTTTTTTTTTTTTTNTTTTTTTTTTTTTTTTTTAACTTATCACCATTATGGCAATCAATGTGCTTAACAAAAATAGCAGATGAAGTAATTAGATGCATATGGATAACTAAGCGAAAATTGAAAATATGAAGAAAGGAAAAGTAACATACTCTAGCTTTCCAATGGGGAAGACTCTTCGGCTACCCTTCTGATGAGAGGTAACCCCAAGAAATGCACCATTGAGGAGAGCCCCACCTGATGCGGGCGTGAGCAGCACATTATCATGCACCTCACTCAGAAGCTTCTTCCCCAACACCATCAAGTTCCCATCCGCCAAAGTGATCCCAGCCCCTATCGTCATCTTCAATCTCCTTCTCCTTCTAAAACTCTAAAAAATGAATTACAGAAGCAGAAGCAGCAAAACCAAATACCACTACCACGAGCAGTGTTATTTGAGGGGTTGGGTTGGGTGGAAGGGTATTTATAGCAAAACCAAATGTTATATAATTGTAATGCAACCCCTGAGAGTGCCCAATTTTTTGGGAATGTTTAGGATATGAATCTATGAATTATCAAGTTGAAGTCCTTAACAAAAATATTTGAATTTTGCAATCTAGCCACCCGCGCATTCTGCTTACGCATAGCACTATTCTTTTCCTTTGCGTCGCTTTCTGTCTGTTTCACAATAGTGACAACATATTCATGTGTGCGCCAACCACATCATCATATACCTTTTACGTAGTACACCTTTAATTTTACAGCAAAGTAGCAAACCAATATGCAAGCTTTTTACATAGTAAGAAAATCAGACCGACTTTTTGGCACACGTGAAATTTTCCCAGATCCGTGGACCCCACTTGGCCCACGTGATTACTGATTAGAGTTATTTATACTCTATTATTGCAAATTGTATTATCTGGATTTAACTTGTATATTTTCTCACGAGTAAAGTAAGGGCTAAGTTTAGTCAAACTCATTACAATTTTGTAGACCTTTTGTCGTGTGAGATATTTAAGTTGTGTATATACCATTTCTCATGTCCCTTGGCGATGATCATACCCGTTCGTTCATGTGGCGGTGTATGATGGATGGTATAGTGGCGAAGCAGCGTATGATTGTTGGGCTTGAAATATCTAGTTGATGAATTGGAGTTGCGTCATGCGTGGCTTATTGAAGTAGGATCTGACACTTGCTCCAGCAATAATTAATGTTAGTCAAAAAAATCTATAAACTTTGAGGATTATGGGCAAAGGGAATGCACACGTGACCCTTGCGTGTGTCAGCACTGAATTGGATGGTCCTCTGATATTTGAAGAGTAAAATAATGGATTTCGGACGGTTAACAATGAGAGAGAGAGAGGTTAGGCGTGTTAACGTAGCTAACTTAGCTGTGACATAATGTTACATGGATGAAGTGCGTGGCAACGACGTGGAGGCTAAGGTTTGGAAAGCTTGTGTCCACGTAAGATGTTCAATGAAGCATTTTATATTAAACCCTAACGTTGAAGCAATCAGGGCATGCAAGCCAACGTGGTAATGCCCATGTTAAAGATCTAATTACGGGGGTATCACTTCTTCAAGGTCTAAGTAAGCATCACATATACTCTCTTCCAGTCCTTGCCTATTGGCTTCCCTCCTCCCCTTAAGCATTGTCAGTTCAACGTTCATCTTCATCATCTTTATGGCATCACCAATCAGGACATTCTCAGTCATGCATATTTCATCATCTTGCTACCCAACATCACCTTCCACTTCAGAAAGATCTCAAGGAATATCCCTCCTATTCATGCAATAAGAGCCATTGTCTACCATTTTTTTTCTTCTAGTCTTAGGACCACAAGACCATTAAAATGTGTCTTTGCTGATGTATGGGTCATTCCCATCATGTTTCTATTGATTAATTTGAATATTATATAATTTTTGTTGATTATTTTACATGTTATTCTTGACTTTATCCCCTCAAATAAAAGTTCAATGTATTTCAAGTTTGTGTTCAATTTAAACAGCTTGTGGCACAGGTTTGTCAATAACACTTACTGGTTCTACAAAATTACGCACTCATCTTTCTTCTTTTCACCTCCACAATGGTCATTGTGTTCTTAAAATGCAAAATAACTTAATCTATGTTTCACAATTTTGTCAATCTAATAATGTCTCAGTAGAATTCTCGCCCACTTCATTTTGTGTTAAAGATTTGACTACAGAAGCGTTTCATCTGCAATATTTTTCATAAGTTGCAAATACCTATTAATAGATTGAGAACCACAAGTGGTTGTGGAAAGTCGCTCCTTTAAGGACATTAAACAAGAGGGAAACTGGTTTGCAAAGAGGGTATTCAGATGGTCCCAAGCTTCTTTGACAGTAGTTAGTTTGTCAAGAAGATTAAGCGTTTCGAGTTCAAGGGAAAAAATGATGGCATGGAAAAAAAAAAAATTGTCTTGCCAAATCCACAAGGTGTATTCAAGATTAGGTAAGACAATTCCACCTGAGATGATTGTAGAGGGGGTCTCATCTAAAAAGGGCATGAGATCATGCTCGTGAAATAATGCATCAACAGTAGTGCGCTAAGAAGAGTAATTGTTTTGGTTAAGTTTGATGGGTAAGTAAGCTGAAGTAAAGGAAATAAGAGTGCAGCCAAGACGATGAATTGTAGGAGAAACAAGGACATGAGGAAAGGAGAGGACGATTCGGTATTTTGGCTAGCCATGGAGAGAAAAAAAAAAAAAAGTTGTGAAACGATTAACTCTGATACCATGTAAAAATAGGAGAATAGAAATAATGGAAGCATCAATTGTATTGCTGTAAGTAAGTGTATATATACAGTTTTAACAAGGAATTCAAAATAATTTGAAGTTAGGAAATCCTAATTCTATGTGTAACAATAATTCAAAATTTAACTATTTACAACAACTCTAGACTTTTTGCTGTGACTGTGTAGGCACCGACTCTTCAACCATTTTGTTATTTTCCAAATGGAGCTTCTTTCTTTTATGGTTTCTTCGTTTGTATGTTACTTATATTATAGATGAGAGGTAATATCATATTCACCGATCATTGATATAAATTATGCAATTTAATTAAGGCATTCTCTTAAATTATTTATTATTATTTTAGTGTTCTTGCTATTGTTGGCATCAAAGCGCAAGTGAAATTGCAATTTGGCAGGCACAAACTGACAGCACAGCCGTGATGGCAGGCAATTGGTGATATTTAGGTGTGGTTATTATGGATAACTATGCAGATGATCCAAATACACCGCTTGTTGCATTATCATAGTTTCCTTATTTTATATACGAGATGGCATACATTGATAGGTAGGGGCCAATATCAGCATCTAATCATTGCTGCTATTCTGTAAAGATAATTTTAAATTGCACAGAAAGAATTTTAATTTTTTATACGTGATCATGTTCATGTCCTAGTATTTAAATTACAAAAACTATAAATCTTATCGTTTGACGTTCAAGTCCTATTCGATAAACAATTATAAGTAGAGTGTGCAGTACTGATATAAAGAAAACAACGAGTAGTAGCAGATGCGAGTGATTGCTTTGAATAATGTAGTTTTGTAAATTATTTACATATATACGGTAATTTTAAAATAATTTTTATTATTATAGCACTTTTTTTTTAGTTGAATATCGCATTTTGACAACCAATGAAGTGTTGAATTTTATTTTATTTTTTAGTTAATTTTCAGTACAAAGTCGCATTTTGGCATTTTCATGTTATGGAGAGTTGTATTTTGAAGCTGTAGCACACTCCAATTTAAGAGGTTTAGAGAATAAATATAAATAATTTACTATTATATTTCTATTTATTTTTTTAAATTATTTTTCAAATACTATTTAGATAATATTATTAAATCTTATATTAAATATATTTATTTTATAAATAAAAAATAAATTTGTAAAATTATAAATTTGTAAAATTATAAATTTTTATTTATTTCTTTTCCTTTTCTCTCATTTTGTTCATTTTAATCATTCAAACAAGCAAAAGAAAAATCCCTCACATTTCCTTCCTTTCCCTCCCTTTCCTCTTATATCTTTCTCCTTCTTTTCCCCTTCAACTCCCAAACAAACCCTTAAGAACTCCATTCTTTTTCTTTGGTCTGAATATGATTTCCCTTCTCAGCTTTCAAGCTTCGGCTAGGATATCCAATTACAAATGAAGTTGATGGGCCTCTATTCTCCCTAAGCCCAATATTTACAAGGCCAACCTTCACATATACTGGGCCTCTTCTTCTGGTCCTTGGGCTCTCTAATCATGGGCCAAAATGGCAAAATCAGAATGATAGTTGAAGCTAGGAAACCTAGGATCTAATGGCAAATTTCCACACTATTGTGGCTAATATTCTTGCTAAATTCATCATATTATTGATCTACTGCTATGATAGATCATTGCATGAGCATGAGCATCAAATCTGTTACAAGAGTGGAGAAGACGATGAGGAAGAGAATCGCTTTTCATGTAATGTAGCACACATCCTTTAGATGGAAAAACAAATAATTAATAGAGTAAAATGGCCATCGTTTATGCACAATGAAAAGAATGCTTACTTTCATATTTCATGCGTTTACATTTATATCCCCTAACCGCACCTTTGCTTATGCTTTTTTCTCTTATAGCCTTATAGGTGGCCATGTGAACTGGAGGAAGTAGTGGCCTTTTTTTTCTTTTTTTCTTTTTTTTTTCTCAACGTATTCTCAAGCTTTACCCAAAACTAATCCTTTGAGGTATTGTCAAGCACTAAAGCGGGAACCTTTTCCAAAAAAGTTTGCTACATCCACAATGGCTCGAACTCGAAACCACTTGCTTAAAAAGTAGTGGCCTTTAAGGCTTAATGTTTCCTTAGATGATCCAACCATATCCACATGCCATAATTATTGGTAATTAGATTCTTGTCAAATATAAGATGAAAAGAATTAAACCGCTAATTAAGTAGTATTGAAGTTGTCCTCAAGATTTAAAAATTTTGTGTTTGAATCCAAAATCGTAACTAAAAGTATCAAAAAAATTATAATGATCAAAAGAATGTTGCTGGAAAATAACTATAACAGGTTCTGCAATACAATGACTACTCAGAGTAATAATTTTTATTCTAGAGGGAAAAAATGATTTTCTCGAACTAAATTAAACATGTGATTAGAGAAGCGATGAGTAAGATTATGATAAATATTTGTATGAATTTAAGCGTAATAAAAATTGAAGCCTGACTTAAGATGTCGAATACAAATCACCCTTTCTCTGACAGTTTATAAGCCAAGCCAAAGAGAAAAGAGAAATTATAACCCATTATCCATTTGAACCTCATGTGGGTCTAATGATACAGTTGATGGTCCTTTTCCAACTATGCTTCAAAATTTATTAAAACCTTTATCATATGCTACTTAATAGGTTTTGCATAATAAAATTAGGCAAAAGTCTCTTCCTATTCACATACCAATAGTCACCTGCATGCATACATGTTATTAGGGTATATAGTGACAGATTAAATAGCATTAGTGTTGTGTTCTCCCCAAATCCAAATCGATCATTGCTTTAGATTGGCCAAAAGCGTGTTTGGCATGAAAATCGACCTCTTATCTGTACACATGAGAAGATCTAACACTCTTCCTCTGGGAAACTTCAAAGTTTACATCATATCCATATCCATATCCTTGTATATATATGTATATATATCTCTTTCCACTTTTTTTCCTTTTTGGTATAACCAAGTGCACCCATCACGTGCTTTTGGGACTTAGAAGCCAAGTTATTTTTTACTAGTCATTTCAATTTCAAAACATGCTGATGTTATGTTTGGTACAAAATTTTTAGAAGGATTATTGAAAAATCTATCACAAAAAATTATAAATGTCATGTTGTATAGTTTTTTTTTTTTTCACTGAAAACTACGTAATAATAATGGTAGTTTATACCCTTATGAAATCCTACCTCACCCTATCTCAATAAAATTTGATCGTAACACTTTTATGAAAGAATATTAAGCACTTAATTATTAGGATATCTCATTGAAAACTTTATATAAATTTTAAGCAGGTTGGAAATTAAAACTTTCATCCACAACTTTGAGTTTTTTAAATTTACAAAAAATTGTTTCCATGAACCAATCCAAGATTTCCCTATATTAAACATCTCATCAGAACCAAAAAAAAGGCACATTTTTAAAGCTAAAGGCCTTATGTGTGCACCGAAGTTTGAAAACAAAGTGGAATAACAGAGCCTAATTCACTTGGTCTTTGTAACTTAATATTCAATTATTATGTTATTTAGAGTTTAAAAATTGATGAGTATGTATTTTTTTAGTGTGAAAAGGTGTTCAAAAAGAGGCAATAAGAAAACGTTTTAAGCAGCGATGCAATCGATTTAAAAAGAACACGTTAATAATTAAATATTGAATATTGTATGATTTTAAATCCATTACAAAGAATTCTCTTGGACATGAGTCCCAAACAAAGAAGGGAGGCTTCAATAAACGTGACAAAGTTAGCAGAAAGAAACCAGTTGCAATCCGTGTAATGTACAGACAATTATTTAAATAAAAAATTTATATAGATAAATAAAAAAAGTAGTATAAAAAAAGAACGAGTACAATAACTTTGCACCCCGAATTCACGATAGCATTAACTTTGCATCGTTCTAGAACACATGGGTAAGAAAAGGCTTCTAGATTCAGAGGAGGAAAACAAGTCTTCAGCATGTGCCACGTGCCAACCCGTAGGCAACACTAAGGAGATGTTAATCGGTGATCTAAAATCATCGTGGGCCCAACCTGCAACTATAGTGGCTGACCGGTCTCTCACCGATTTTCAGTAGGGATAAGATCTTCTAGAAGGTAGGCCCATATTTATCGTGTCAATCAAGTTAGGCTTGGATTACTATATTCGAGAACAATTAAAATTTGTTACTCAACTTCCAATTAAATAACATAACATTATTAGATTGACTAATGTACACTAAAATAATGTACCAATCAATTTCTATGTTTCGACAAGTTATTATAAACTGATAAAGAACACGAAAATGACCTTAGTCTTTATTAAACAAATAATAACTATGATTAGTGTCTAATGTCACAAATCGAGGCTGTGCCTGTGACAGTGCAAAAACAGTTATTGCAAACTGTACTATTATTTGCACATCTATAACTATACCCTTCTTTTTCAATCCACACCTCTTTATATATAAACTAGTTGTCTCTGTTAAACACAAAAGAAGAAAATATAACTATGATTAGTCTCTGATTTACACAAATGGGGGATGTCACAATGAGAAGACCGTTATTGCATCTTTTATTTTATAACATATAAATTAAACTATATAAACTTTTTAATAGGACTTAAATATTTTTTTTATTTACTGAAGACTAAATAAGTAGTATTTCTCTTCTTAAAATTTTATCTCATTTTTTCCTAGTAAAATTTAAATTCAGTATCTCTATCATAAAATATGAAATGCTCAACCAAAAAAAGACATGAAGAGACAGTAGAGTTAATGCAAAATGAAAAGTCAGAATAGGAGTAAAGTGCGTGCGTGTCTATGACATGAAGAGAGTGAATTCATATAATCTTGGAAGCCTCGAAGGAATCATAATGACGATTTTACCCAAGAAAAGTAAAATGGATAAGACCCATATCAGCACACGTTTTGGTGAAAGGTCGTCTTCACCCATCTGCACCGCACATTGCTCCAGGCACTGCTTTGGAGTTTGGACAGTGACGTAAAAGTGGAAAATAAATTTTTGTAAAGAGTTTAGAATAAAATTAATTTTTAATTTTGATATTATTGTAAAAATTATAAAAAATTGAGTTACTTTAAATTATATTTTTAAATTGTTAATTAAATTTAAATTTAATAGAATCAAAATAAAATATTTTTTATTTTTTATTATAATATCAAAATAAAAAATTTATTTTACTCTAAACTTTTAATAAAATATTTATTTTCTTTTATCTCACCTATTTAGATGAGGTAGGATACAAACTCCTTTCTCTTATCTGTTTGAGTTTACTCTATTGGCTTTTTGGGACCAAAATAAATGTTTGTTTGTATTCTCAACTGTTAACTATTTGAAGGAAGGCTTTGCAGTTGTAGCTCGTAATTTCATATTCATAAAAGGCATGCCTCTCTCTTACTCAGCCTTCTAGAAGATTTCGTTATGTATATTGTATAACTCTTTTGTTTATTTGTAATTTAAGTACATACAAATCTAATCTCATATCAATATGGCAAATATTGATACATAGTTAAAACTTGTACCCAAATAATATTACATTGTACATAGTTAAAACTTGAAACTATGGCAAAAAAAAAAAAAAAAAAGTTAAAACTTAAAACAATAGGAAGTAAAGGCCTTCTATTCAACAACTGTAAATATTTCTATATATCTAAAATTTTCCTATTTTATAGCTGGGTATTTAACGATACAAATTACGATGGCATATAATAAAATTCAAAATTATACAAAACTCAACAAATTAAATAGTAAGCAAAAGAAACAATGTCTGGTTTTGGCTGCATCTTAAGTTGCTTTCTTAAGACATGGTTTTGCGATGCTAAACCAGTGTAACTGTAATAATTAGAAGGATCATTGTAATTTATTATTAATAAACGAGGATATTAATTTAAATTTAGTAATAGTATTATAGTTATATGTTTGGGCTGTGAGTGGGAATTAAGAGCCATTCAGATTCAGTCCTTCTAGTCATCAAAATTCAAACATCAAACATCAAACATGGTCGCTCGCTCGCTCGCTCGCAGTTTTAATTAAGCCGCAACAGTAAAAGCATTAGTTATTACTTATTAGTTACAAATAGACGTTTTAAACTCTTTTCCTTTTTCTGATTAATTATATATTAGCTAAACTAATTTACATATTTATATATTTCATGATGTAAATTAATGACATCGAGGGTAAAATTTGCCGATAACGAATTATTATTGTCTGCATACTTTAAATTCTCTTTTTCTTCTTTTGTAAAATTTGCTACTTAAACATTCTGCATTTTTTACTTATTATATATGAACTTTGTGGTTCGTACAGCCATTGTTTTGGTACCCAAAAAGAAGATAAATGTATATTTTGTTTACATTCATGTGTACATGGAAAAACTGCAATTTGTTAGGATTTGGATCTAGAAATATTGCTCATTAACACAACAATGTCATGTTAGTTCAATTTAAATTGTTAATTTTTATTAAAAAAATTTCAACGGCATAGATGATATCATGTTACTATTATCATAATTTTTTTTCTCTCTTGTACTCTTTCTCTCCCGCATGCAGTGGTCTTCCTTGTTCCCCTTCTCCATAAATTCTTCATCTCAAATTGATTTATACCAACAGAACTCAAAATCAAAAATAAAAGGAAAATTGAAATTTTTTGAGAGAAAATCAACAAAGCGCCATTGATTTTGTACTAACATAAACCAAAATTTAGCAATGTAGAACTGGCATAAAAAAAGAAAAAAAAAATATATGCCCATTTTTGGCTTGCGAAGCATTAGTGGGTCATCCAAAAATCGCCCAATAAAATTAGGTTCAATAGTTCTAGTGCCGTTGTAGAAGGTATTGAGCAAAAGAAATTCGTGACAACGGTGATAAGGTTGGAGAAATTGAGTCAAAGGGTTGAGTCATTGGAGAGGTTGGATGGCTCATGAGAAAAAGGAGGTTTAGGACGATAAATTAAGCAATGAGTTTAGTAAAGTAATAGATAATGATGCTCAATAAAGAAATTTTTTTGAGATGAATCCATAGAGAATATGAAGGGGAAGACGACTGCGTGTGTGAGAGAAAGAGGAAAAGAGGGGAAATAGTAACGTAGCATCATCTATGCCATTGAAATATTTTTATGAGGGCATACAATTAAGATTTAACTCACATGATATTGTTATGTTAAGGAGCAACATGACTGGATCTGGATCCAATTTGTTCCATGATTAATCGTTATAGAATATAATGCAAAAATATGGCTTTCTAATATTTTATCATTTATCAACTGGGCTGTAGATCAGTTGATTACAAGACTCTTATCGCAAAAAAATGATATTGTGTTCGATACCTCTTATTGACAAAATAAGGATCTCAAAGCGTTCCTCCCACACAAAACTACAACTATGAGTGCTTTAAAAGCGAAACTCTTAGAGCAAGAATGACTTGCCCTAAATTTGATAAATTTTGTTTCATCCAAAAGTTAAAATTAAACCCTAATTCTTGAATTACCAAAAAAAAATTATCATTTGCACGAGATTCAATCATCTTGGGAAATGACTTCTCACCAACATAAGTCACACAACACTGTTTAATGTTGTAGAAAACTTATTTTTATGCAAATATAAGCAATATATTATAAAAGCAAATTTTTAATATTTATTAGGAATTTTAAGGTAGTGATGTTTTCAATTTGGGGTTTCTAGAAAGATGAAACAATTTCTATTGCAGACCTACACTTACATTTTAGCGAGTGTTTTAGAAATTGAGGGATTTTTCAATTGCTACAAATTGTATGCAACAAATGATGAGATTGAGGTGTATAACATGAAGAAGCCAACGAATTTTCAATTAAGCATGCCTTTTTGCTGCACTATATGCAACAAAAAGATAAAATGCAGAGTGTCTGCCAGTTAAGAAAAAAGAAAAGCAATACAAATTCTCACTCAAATAAAAAGAATGAAAGGTACCACTTTGAAAGATCACAACTATTCAACAAATGTGAGCCCCATCCATGGCTTCACTTTCTTGACGTTTGCTCAACTCACAAAGAGAATTGCCCTTCTTTTTTAATTCCAAACAAAATCACCGTTTATTTCAAAATGAAACTATATTTTTTGATATAAAATTAGCATCAAAATCAATGTTGTCCCAGTTAGCCTCAACCCCAAGGACCGGGACCACGTCTTCTAGAAGGGGGAAGCCGCACACCAGCCGTGAGCCTTGTCAGCACCCTCATTTTGTTTTTTCTTCTTGGTAATACAGTACAGCACCCTGAATTCTTATTTCCATTTACTCCCTACCTCAAAACCGACAACACACGGTTTTGGCTCTGCACCCCTCGGCTCCACTCCTGTCTTGTCCACTGAAAATACATTTTTGCCCTTCCTCTCTCTGCCCTTTTCTCTTTTCGTTTGACCGCTATATAAACCCCCCTTCTTTCCATCCACTGCACCAACAAGTTCACACCCAACCCACAACAATTCAATTCCCCTTTTGCCCTCTCAGCAACAGAGACACACTTTCGCAATGTCTGCAAGATCGATCTTCAATCTGACGCTTCCCGCCGCCGGCCAGCGATTCCGGTTCTCCTCCGACGAATGCTTTCCGTCTTCCGTCAGCTTTCTCCGGCAGAAGTCTGCGATCCAGTGCAGAGCTTCGGTCCGCTCTTTCACGGCGGAGACTGCCTCGACGGTGATGGATGCTCGCCTGACGGCTCCGGCGAGCCTCTACGAGGTGCTCCGAGTCGACCAGAACGCTTCTCTGAGGGAAATCAAGTCGGCGTATAGGAATCTGGCAAAGCTGTACCACCCGGATACGGCTGTGAACCGGTCGGAATCTGACGGCAGGGATTTCATCGAGATCCACAACGCCTATGCTACGCTGTCAGATCCATCGGCGAGAGCCCTGTATGATATTTCCTTGATGGCTCATCAGAGGAGGCGCTCATTTTCATATGCCGCTGGCGTTCAGATGAACCCATCTTCCGGGTTTTACTCGACCCAGAGATGGGAAACGGACCAATGCTGGTAGAGTGGTAGAGAATAGAGATAGTCACCTCTTTTTGGTTTTTTTTAATCGACAAAATAAAATTTTGTGGATTGCTTACCAAAAAGAGGAAGCATGATATATAATATAAGGATTCTACTAATTTTGTTAGCAGGGTAGAATTTCTTTTTTTTTTTTTCTACAATTACAATGTAGAATTCAGAACAAAAAAATCAATGTAGAAATTTTTCTCTGAATTCTATCTTCTCTTTATCCTTTATAAATAGTAGATATCATTCTCTCCTCTTTTCTATATATCTTTTCTTGTTTGATTTTTTAGAAGATTTGATTCGAGAAAAGCGCTTTCACTTGGATATATTTAATTTTTTTTTCCGAAGTGTTTTCAAAATTTAATTTTTTCCTATACCTGTTTGGATATATTGTTTTCAAAATCAATAATTCCATCTTCAACTCTCAAAAAAATCGATTATTCCTGTCATAATTTAGTAATTCACGAAGGTACCAAAAATAAGTTATTTTTGCCTTTTCTTCCTTTCCATGGGGCCAAAGTTACTAGCATTAATTACAAATATTATTTCATAAAATAATTAACAAGAAATGAAAAATCACCTCAAGAAATCTTATTTTGAGTTTCTTGTTTATTATTTTAATTTCTAGTCTATAAAACGAAACTAAAAATAATAATATTTATAATTTATTTCCTTCTTTCTTATCATAGTGCATTAAAGGCTTTACATACAAAATTAGAAAAGAAAATTAAGAGCTAGCCGTGCATTATATGGCATTGATGTTTTTAGAAGCATTTTATTTTAGTACACAACAATGCGAAAATTATTGTTAGAGATTAAGCTCTTGAAGTGTTTCACCTTATTTCTTTCAAAAATAATAAATATATTTTATATATTTTTAGTTTTTTGTCTTCACATATTTTTTTTTTATTTGGTCTTGAGTCTCTTGACCAAATCTATACTCATAAATTTGCTTAAACTCACTTAATTCTTTAAAGAGCATGCTTGTATTTGTGAAAAAAGTACAAAATTTATGTAATATTTAACAAAAAATTTGTGATAATAGGGAGCTTTGTGTTAGTGACAGTAGTGAAGGTAATTTTACATTTTTAATGATAATAACTTCGTTAAATAATATATATAACCATACAAAAATTTTTCATGTTGTAAGGGCAAAGGCTCTGTTCCAACTCTCCTTGAACATTTTATCAAAGAGTACCAAGTGCTCTCTTATTTAGCTAAGGTAAATATTAAGAATGCTCGTAACACATTCTCTATGTCATAAATCAATTTAAGTAGTGTAAAGTAAATTATCGCTTGATAAGGAAACAGAAGATAGGAGCAATAATGAAACAGAAAGACAAACTTTTCATTGCGGCAAAATATTTTGACAGGTGAACTACCTGTCTAGTTCCTTGATTCACAGGACAACTGACTCTACATTTGGGACTGTTCCAAAAGAAAACTCAATGAACTTTGTACAAAATTCCATTAAAAGTTTGAAAATGTGATTTTGCACAATTCTAGAAGAGAGAAAATCATTTACATGTCATCAGCATAGAGTTGATAACATGCAATAGAAGACGTATACTTGAGAGCTCAGCTCCAGACATTGTAGGCAAGCTGCGTTGATGATTCAGTATCTGATAGACTTGCTCGAAGATCGGCCGCACATGCATTGTAATCATTGGGTCTGCCGGATTTATGGCTGCAGCCACATCGGTCATCCAAGCAAGTTTTCGAGATGCATCGTTGTTGATATCACAAGCCAACTGCTGTAGAAGTGAGAGCACTACTCCTTGGCTCAAAGGAAGAGGAACCATTGCCAAAATTCCATGTAGATCAACCTGTTAATAGCAGAAACATGGACATTCTGTCAGAGCTCAATCTTTATAAATAAACGTTCAGACAAGACATCCAAATATAACAACTTCAGTTCAACTGAACTTCTTCAGGTCCAATAATTTCTCCGCTGGATGAAAATGCTATAAACAAAGTTCATACTTCTCCTAAAAGTAATAGAAATGTCTCCAAGAATGGTAGATGATAGCTGCCAAATCCATATGACCACATAACAGAAATCAGTTTTAATACAGCTATTATAGAAAACTAACGAGACAGAATTGTTCGACTCCTTGATAGCAAAGTAGCTTCTTATTAAAAGGGCCTAGCAATATAATAGGGAAAATGAAGACAGAGTTCCAATGGAAATTAGGAAATTAGCATGGGACCCAAGACAAGGTTTCAGTTTGTGTACAAGGAAGTTCACTAACAAGGATATTCTATAACGCATGGAATGATTATTGTTCAAGGCTTTTCTGTAGTGCGAACTCCATTTGCATATTTCACAATACAGCTGACAGAAGTTCACAGCGTTTTTTCTTTCTGGTGTGAAATGTTATGGGCTGGATAATGCA
Organism: Cercis canadensis; assembly: GCA_003255065.1. NCBI lineage: Eukaryota > Viridiplantae > Streptophyta > Magnoliopsida > Fabales > Fabaceae > Cercis > Cercis canadensis. The sequence continues at coordinate 193,111 of QAOA01006756.1, forward strand.
GGTGAATCTATGGTATAAACGGTTTACACTTTACAGTGATCCCCACAACTTACAAGTACATTTCCTAAACACAGTTTTAATCACTGAACCTAGAATCAAATTGGGGTATTGAACCACACAATCTGAATCACAAAGAATGCAATTACAACAAACATGATCATGACTGTGGATAGTTTCTTCTTCCCAGACCAGCAGAGGTTACAAAGGGAAAAAAACCTGTTAGATAAAAGATTTAAACCAAAAGCTCAACTACATTCTGAAAGTTATGTAAAGTCTGTCAATGAAAATTAAACGAAGATGTGCATAAATCTCTAGCTTACCTGAGAACATAACCAAGATACAATGGATACATCACTTCTTTGTAGAGCTCCAGTGAAGGCCTCCTCATATTTTCGTTCAGATATCAGCCTAGCTAGCTCCTTTGTCGGATCTAGTGGCACCTCAACCTGATACACATCTCAAACATGCAATAGCAATCATCATCATGTACAATGAAAAGTCAAGAGTTTGAGTTAATCCCTTTCTAGTACCAGAACAGGTTAGGAAACATAGCAGACCTTTTCATGTAGTAAAGGACCATTGGTCAGCTGGGTAGGTAAAGGATTTAATGCACCAGAATTTGCTCCTGCAGCTGCAAGTGCTAACAACTTTCGTTGGCCCTCAACCAATTCTCTACTCAAGGTTTGAGTGAAGGATGATGCTGAATTAATGGCATCCTGCAAATTTACATTATGAGGAATATTTCCATTGAGATACGTAGAGCTTGGCAAGCTACATATGATAAACACTAACATGTTCAAACTAAAATAGCCCAAAAGTAAAAGCAACGTCACTAGCCTTATATCTAATTTATATTTAAGCTAAAAACATTCTAGAATTAAAATATATGAAAACAATTAGTTGCTTCCCAAGAGGAGATATGTGTGTGTGTGTGTATTCTTTACAAAATTCAGGATCAAACTGAAGAGGTATGACGAAGAAAAGAGAACAAATAACTGCTCTACTCTAACTTTTTGTCTGACATAGGAGTACAATTACGTGCTGATGGGAAAAACAAAAAAATAAAAAGAAAAACAATACACACCCTTAGAGTCATTGATAATGAAGTATGCCCAGATTCAAGGTGCTGCTGCACTGCAGTCGTATGTTCAACCATGCCTTTCTGAAATGTACCATCTACTTGTTCAAACATGGCTTTGCATGACATCTCAAAAGCGGGAACAACTGATGTTTCAAAACTGGATTTGAGAGCATCCTACAGAAGACATTATTTCACACTATTATCACAGAAGCTACCTCATGATAAAAAGACAAACACTATGCTGATGTCATTAATGAATTAGTTTAATATACACCAAAGTCAAAGTGAAAGACATTTAAGTCAGATATACCTGAAGCACCTGTTTCCCGGTCGTCTGAAACTGTGCTTGGATTTGCCTAGCTACAGTAGCTTCAAGTTTTGAATTAACTGATTTATCAAGTTGATTCACCGCCTTATCACCCACTCCTCTCTGTGGGAGATAGTGTCAATCAGATCCCAACAAACAAACAAACAACTCTATTCTACTAGATATATAGATATATGATACTTATACCCTCACCTGGAAGGACTCCATAATGGCTGAAGATATTGTTTTCTCGATGGCAGGAGTTATAGTGCGGACTACAGCTGGTCCAACTGCAGCTATCTCCTTCTTCACAGTTTTCTCCAATATGGCCGGTAGATCCTTATTCATGAAGTTACTAATCAGACTTGTTATCTGCTGGATACGGTCTCGTAACAACTTTTCACTTTTCGCATTCTCCTCTTGAATTCGAGCCCACAAAGCATCAGCGTTAGCCTTGACAGCTTTTTCCATGCTTCGCCCTAGAGCTGCCTCAAGCCTTCTACCTTCTTTTGTAACTGGAACTGCAACCATCATTGTCATCTGCTTCTGCATTTCTTTTTGCATTGTCATTAACTGCCAAACAGGAGACAGTAAATTATAAATGAGTCAAACTGCCCAAGACATGCAAAATAAGTCAACAGTTATAGATACATCTTTGAGAAAGTCAAACCAACTTGGCGATTCAGTAATTGCATAAACATCTATTAAGACTGCAGGTCCATTAAATAAGCAAATGAATGCATTATATAAGCAACAAAACTCTTAAACAACCACCTGATTAAGCGTCTCCTGCATTGCCAGAATTTGAGGAAAAGCACTTTCACCAGAGGGGAGGCTTGTACATCCACCTGGCTCATTGGATGAATCAGTTGAATTACTAGCACTTGGAGATGGGGAAGATGGACCTGATGCTTGAGAATTTTTGCCCTTCTGTCTCTTCCCTTTTGCACCAGGTGCAGGTGACTGCGGTACAGCTGTGGACATAGATGACTCAGAAACCTTTTCATGCACATCTTTTGCCAGGTCTTGGAGTACATCGTCACTAGCATTAGGAGGTTGGGCCAGAGAGTCCACTACACCAGAATCAACTTGCCTAGGTTCCTCTGTAATGTAAGTTTCCCCTGATATTGCACAGCATTCTCGGGCCATCTCAATACCAAGATCTGAAGCCTGAGAGCAAAAGAATTTCTCTTTACCATCAGAAACCACAGGTTGCTGTTGTCCCTGAAGGCCAAATTCATCATTTTGATTAGATCTAGCCTCACCCACCACTTTCACTTCCACTTCAGCGTTACCTGTGTCACTATTGACAACCACATCCTGGAACTTTGCTTCTCCCTCACTCCTGCTATCGATTATATTAGTTTCCGAGGAAGAGCCAGCTTTTATGATCTCAGATGGTGTAACCAGATGAGTTGGTTGCTTGAACATGACAGAAGGATTAAGTACACTTGATATGTCATCCTGTGTGACTTTCTTATCATCATTCTTCAAATCATTATCCAATGGTGGTACATCAGACAAGTTCCTACGAATGGCATCCATTTGCCTGTCAACTGAATAATCATTAACGGGCTGGTCTCCACCGTGATCACCTAGTGCAGGACCTGACTCAAAGTTAGGTGGTGGACTCCTAAAATCAGAAAGTTTCCTAGATAACCTTGGGCTCAAGGGGAGAGGTGGTGATGGAACACAAACAATATCAGAATCGGCACTTGCTAGAGCCAATGTTATAGATTTAGCTTCAGTACTTGAACTGCTGATTTCTTTAGAAATCGCTGTCTCAGTAAGGCCAGAACTCAAAGGGTACCTGGCCATAGTTGCACTCTCGATGGTACTTACTTGTGTTGTTGTTTTGGGTGCAGAAATGGTTGAAGAAATCTCAGTTGGTCTACTTGCAGATGAATCTAAAGAGGTGAATCCTTCAGCAGCAATGGCATCTCGGGAAACACTGGAATCTGACTTCTCTAGTCCCACATTTTCCAGTGGTGAAGGCAAGCATTGGGCTAAGTCCAAAGCATACTGCTGAATAGCCTGTGTCTGGACACAATAAACCTGAACAATATGCTCACCATGAGGTAATATATCACTTGTCCCTGTAAAACTCAGAATAGGCATAGTCACAGTAAATTCTGCTATATAATCCATGCAAGTTGCAGCTGGGTTAGGACCATATTCTAAGTGCACCGCATATATAGCATTCCTCTTGGCATTTGCAAGTAAAAGAAGACCTGCTTGGGATAATGCCACAACTTGATTAAAGAATGCATCCTCCACACGAGGTTCAGCAGAACTCTTCAAGTCCAATGTCTGTGTGCACTTCCATGACTCAGCATCGCTTGGTAGCAGCCAACCTTCTTCACTTGCTGAGGCCCAGACCTTCACTTCCCGATTTAGCGGGCCCTATGAACAGGTTATACATAAACAAGCAAAACAAACATTAGAATAGCTACATATAACAAAACCTAGCTCTATGGAGAAGGAATGTTTAAACTACTAATAAGCCTCCAGTATTAAGTTTAATGAGAATACATAGACTTGCAATATCAGTCAATAAAATTGATCATCATCGGAAAGTTTCACTATGGTGACTGTTAGGGCAGCACAAGCTCGAATAAAAGATCTAATTGACCATATTAGAAAATTTAATGAGCACACCTACCGCTGTGATAAGTACGATATGATCAGGCCGATGTGGAGCAATCAAAAATGTAGCAGAATAAACAGGCTGCCCATCATGTGGTCTCAATACAACAAGTGGTTGTGCCTTGCGATCTTCCCAGATCTTTATCTGTTGCACAAGATAACTCTTAGACAAATATAATTGATCTTTGACATATTAATACAAACTAGCAGGGTGCATGCACGACTGGGTATTACACACTCAAATGAAACAATATTCAAATTATAGTATCAATATCATGCAGGAAAAAAGAAATCTATTGACCATGGGCATTCAATATCCTGGTTTGCTAATATCCCACCACCTTTCACCAAGACATGATTATAGCTTAGTCGACATGCCATTATTCCCAGTGGGGGAATAAAGTTGCTTTATATTTCCCCATCCGGTCAACACTCTAAACTCTCCATTACACCCACTTTCTTAAGCATCACTAACATCCAAGCATTCAATATTTTTTCTTTCCATCATCACCCTTTCATCCTCTTGGACCAAATATATGGGCAATATCATTACTCTCTCCATTTTTTAATTAATGCAGCCAGAATGGGAGAATATCTAGTCTTTGATATTTCTCATCATTCATTCATTCATTGCACAGGCACTGTTTATCCTCAAAATCTAATAGAAAGAGTGGTCATCCATACCAAATGTCTTTACTTGAGGACATGAAAACCTCAACAAAAATTGCAGAAGTTCTCATACTGTTGCAAATTCCATATTCCTCATGGCCTCTTTTAGCTCAAAATTCTAACGTTTAAGCAAGTAATACTCCTTCCTGGATCTCTTCTATATCAAAATCCCTTGATGATTCACTTAATTTTTAGAGTCCATTAGATTCTCTCATCATTTCCATTTCCTGTCTCTTCATCTCTTCGAATAGGTATATGTTACATATTGAAGAATAGAAGGACGACGAGGAAAGAAAGACAAAAGCTATCATCCCCATTTTCCCGTCTTTAATGCACTTGGTAAATATTTGGCTCTAACTTCCAAAGGAATTCACTGTAACCCTTCATATTTACATTTTCACTTTGGCCCGATTTATATTTATAAAGATTCTTTGCCAATGTTGAAATAACTCATAAGTTTACAAGAAATTCTTAAATAAGAAACTTCAAAACTAAAAAGTTCAAAGGTAACAATTAATCCAAAAGAAACATAAAATCAGGTCTGTAATAGGGCCTTCCTCATTCTTTCTATACATAGAAATTATTGTTTGCCCAACTTGCCACATTTAGTGTTCCAAACAGCCAAACATGTAGATCAACAAGATATTACTAAAAAGTTAATTGCATACAATCCGTTGTTCAGCTCATCAATTCAGCATGTTTAGTTGGACATAATAGGACAAAGTCTTACATATTAACATAAATATTCTCCTCATCATCATTATGTCCATTTTTAATTACTTGATTTCTACATTCAACTATGGTGACATATCATAATGACAGTCTAGATAAATAAAAAAGTATTAAACGGTAAAATAAAGAAAACAACTAAGTTTTGAGGTAAGATGAGAAAGGAGAGCGTACAAGTATGTGATAATCAACTAGCAAATTTCTGATTTCCCCATATAGACCCTCCAATACACACACATGACTTTAAATCGGTTATCACAATTTTATTTCTGATGAAAAAAGTTCTCTTTAAAAGAGGGATGCTTGAAATCTTAATCTTTATTGTTCAGTTATTTACACAGAATATAACATCTATTACTTGAATGCACAAATTAAAAGTTCTTCAGTTTCCTTTTATCCTAAGAAGATGTATGACAGCTTCCCAGGCTTCCCAAAAAGACATGCTAAGAACTGAAAAAGGTACATAAATTATGATTCTGCCAACAAAAGGATGCAAAAATCTCATAAATACCCATACTGCACCATTTCAAGTAGAAAATCTAGAACAAAAATCAGTTAATTAGAAAAAGAGAATACAAACCGTGCCATCCAGTGATGCAGATACCAATCGATTTGTCATCCACTGGCACATTGACAAATCAGTCACCTCCCTATCATGTTTACCTACAAGCTGAACCCCATCAATGAGCTTGTCAACAGGACATCTGATAGGTTCCTCTGCTACATAGGCTTCACCATTTCCAACTTTTGTTGTGTCAATTCTCAGAATACGCTTTCCCATACCAACAACCAAAACCTCCTGCATGAAAAGGTTCAATTAATAACCACAATAATTTCATGCAAAAATATTAAATCATAATTCCAAGCATTGAAAAGATAGAACTGAAGCTTTTGGAACAAAGGACAAAACAAGGGAAGAGGAAACCATTACTTGTTTATGGCAGTGCCAGCAAATTCGGGGATTTGCAGCTTCCTCCTCTCCCACTATCTGAATAGCAACAACAATCCCTCCAGTAATTTGTGGCTTATCTTCTTCATCTGGACCTTCAGAGATCTTCCACACATATACCCGACCATCTATGCCAACACTGTAGAAAATCGTGTCACAATAATCTATAGGCAAGCAAAATTAGCAACTAACAAATTTCAGACAACAAAAACTACCTAGCCAAGAGGTGAACATCTTCAGCAAAGAAAGCCAAGTCTGTGACCCTCTGACCAAAAAAGAAAAGAGAAATAGATTAATTGAAGAATGATTTAGTTAGACCTTTAAAGATTTGTCATTCACAGCATATACAGGAATATAAGTTGAACTAGGAAACACAAAAACAAGGGTCAAAAACCAGCAACATTCACTGAATAAATATGAGCATTCTGCTACAATGAACAATACAAAATGCTGGTTTCACCTAAGATTACAGTGGAACATTAAATTAAATTTCAATCGAGCTGCAATACTACACTAGAATAGTTCATGGAAATTAAACTCATCCTGCGGGGAAGGCATTATAGAGTTAGATACGATAGGATAAGTGATAAAAATTCAGATTTGCTCCTCCTATCTTAGCTCAACTCCCAATAGCTATATTGCTGCTGAGCAGAAAGTCTCAATCCATTTACTCCAACATTTTTCCTATCATCTTTATTCTCTCCATCCAGCTTCAGGTCTCTTTCAGCCATCCTTCTTGCACTAGCCAGAGGAGTCAGCACTTTTCTGAAATATTCCTTGCTTACCTTTGTCTTCCTCGCTCACCTTTATTCTTCTTTGTTTGCAGATCCTCTCGTCTCACTCAACAGAAAGCCCGTTTAAGATATGGAGAAAGTTTATGGTTTCAATCTATAGAAGATGTACCCCAAAAAGGATTAATGGCACAGCAACAAGATTTGCAAGTTAAATGCATTGTTTGCCTAGATAACAAATTAAAATAAAAATTTTAAATCTGGGACAATTATTGATCTTTCAAACTATTGTGGATCCCTTAACCCATTATACGCAAATGCTTTAATCTCCATGAACAGTGATTGACTTATCCCTCTCGCCATAGTTTTCTATTTGTTCTGCCAAAATATTACAGGAAAAATATTATTTTAATATAATCTTTACGCTAAAAAATCCATCCTATCCAATCTCTTGTATAATACTGCACCAAACATGGGATAGTATCGTTCCTAATCATATCTATATCCAATCCTACCACTATCTTATTTATCTTACCCTACCATATACTATCCGGTGCTCCAAACAGGGCATGAACCTCTCATAGTGAATCTCATAAACCTAACATTAAGAATCCTCGTAAGCTTTAATATTAAACAGTGAAGGAAAGTAACACCAAATCCCATAACTGGGGGGCCAACATTGATAGTACCTTATACCGATCATTTGCATTTAGTAATATGGATGATCAATTAACTTTCTTTTTGACAATTTACCTAGTCCTTATTTATTTTTTTCTTTTTTGGCGTCATTATATAATATATCAAATATCTCCAACAATCTACATGACACTGCTATCTCACCTCAACTTGTCTTTAACCATTCAGACACATGAAAATTTCCCTTACAAAGGAAGATAGTTAACAATTAACAAAAATATCGTCCAGTTATTCCTTCTAATTTGAAGTTTTACAGATGAAAACTTCCAATTCATTAAACAATTATACTTGCTTAATTTGCACCAAAACATCAATCAAATGAGATTTTTATCACTGGGTATAGCAAGACAAGCAGTTAAGTACTTCCTCTCAGGAATAAGATTGAAAAAGCTCTGAATTCCAATCACTGTTTACAGCTCACAAGGTAACCGCACAAGACAGAATGAAATGCCATTTAAACAAACTCATGATAAAATCCAATCCTAATAGATCCAATAACCAGGAAAAAAGAAAAGAAACACATGGTTGCAAAGGGATCATGCATATGTACAAAGTATCGAGATATAATAAGGGCAGCAAGCCAGCAAAAGGCACTAATTGAACTGAAACATAAAGCAATACGATATCCAATACTAGAACTATAGTAAACCTGAGTGTGGCCTCGAAGTAAAGATCTCAGTGCAGTGTTAATATTAAGGACCCGGATGTTTCCCTGTTTCAATCCATAGCATATATACGATTTATTGACCGCAATTTGACGACCCAAAACAAGCTGAGGATCTGATCCATACTTGGTTATGGGAGTAACTTCAAGCTGAGGCTGCACCTCACCTTGCAACCTTACATCCACATCGTACACAACATGATCACCCACCAAATGCCGTCCCTTTGGGAGCTTACTGCTCGGCATACGAATTGGCCCCGGAGCAGCCATTCCCGGATTCAACATGGCCATTGTTGGCATCGCCGGCAAATTGCCAGGGACTGCAAATTCAGGAACCCCAGAAGAAGGAGGGTGAATCGAATGCAACGGAGCAGCAGGTTGAGGCGGCAATTCCGTAGCAGCGGGGGCACTGAGCAACGCCATTAACCGAGCACCGGCGTTGGGGTTGGTGGGTGCAGAAGGAGGAGGAGGCATGGGTTGAAGCTGAAGCGGAGGAGTGGGGAAGGAAATAGACCTCTGGTGATGCATGTTGGGGTGGAGCTGGTCATGCGAGTAGGGAACGTGATGCTGGGTGAACTGGTGGTGAAACGGCGCCGTTTGAGGAGGGTATGAATAGGGACCAGAGGGAGGAGGGTAAGATGCAGATGAAGAAGGAGGAGCAGAAGGAGGAAAAGAGGAAGAAGGTGGAAAGGGTGGAGGGTTCTGAGAAGAAGGACTTGGAGGTGGGTTTGTGGGTTTAAAGAACTTGTGCATATCGAATGGTGCTGGAGGTTGATTTGGGTTCCCAGGAGAAGCCATCATCAGATTGAATTGAAACTTGAATTTTTCAATTCAATCTGATGCGGGGTTTCTGCGTTTCAGAGGAATCAGCTACTACTGGGCACAGAACTCAGGAAGGAGAAGAGAGAAGAGTAACAATGGTGAAGATTTCAACGTCTGCAAGTGATGCAGAGTGAGATCTGATAGGGGAGTGCAGAAGAAGAACAAGGCCTTCGTAAGCCGCAACGATTATTGCCCCAGATGACTTTCAAGTGAAGAGACTTGGGAGAGACCCGGAATTCCAAGAGGGTGTAACTGTAACGGAAACTTTGCCAGCGGCCACAACTGTGATTTATCAAAAATGTATAATAATTTGTAATGTATTTTTTAGAAAACTTAGTAAATAAAAATTTCTAACTTAGCATTGATTATCCTTTAATTTTTCCATTACTGACTACGTTTGGATGAGTTTTTGAGATGGAATGGAAGGGAACAATTCTACTCTTTCTCTCTTCATCCTACAAAATTTCTTACTCCTAGAATTAGGGTGTAAGAACCACAACCAGGTTATTTTATATTAAAAAACCATGCAATGCTTTCCTTTTTTATAAAAATAAATTTCACTTTAACTTCTAATTTCTAAATAATGGAAAGAAAATTACCTTTCCTTTCTTTATTAAACCGTCCTTCTTTCACTTTAACATTGAAACAAAATAAACTACTTCTTCTACCAAATGAGTTGTAGATCAATTGGTCAGCAAATTTTTCTTACAATAAAAGAGTATTATGTTCGATATCTCTCATTGACAAAATGAGAGTCTCAAAGCGCTCAACCACGCAAAATTACAGTTGTTGGTGCTTCGACAACAGAACTCCTAGAGCATTGATGGCTCGCCTCAGGTTTAGTAAGTCTGGCTCCATCCAAATATTATAGTTGCGCCCTGGTTCCTGTGTTACAAAATAAATAAATAAATAAACTAATTCCTCTTATTTTTTCTCCTTCTCGATAATTTATTTTTCTTCATTTAAAAACTTTTAACGAGTTTATTAGATATGCATGTCCATGATTTTATTTCTGCTTATATTCTATACAAACGCTGAAACGAGAGGATTCTCAAATTTGGTAGGACAAAGAAGCTAAGAATAATGATTCCATTCCACGTCTTAATTTCATAAAGACATGAAGGTGGTTCCTTTTTTGTTTTTGTTTGACGGTCACATGAAGGTAATCTCTTGCTATCATTAATGAATTAATAATTTTTTTTGTTTCTTTATTTATCTTACTTAGTCATACCTATGATTATATTTTGTGCTTTTTTTTTTTTTTTTTTTTTTTTTTTTTTTTTTTTTTTTTTTTTTTTNAACAAACATAAAATACCTAATGTAATGAAACGAATGATATTATATTCACAAGCCTTTGTGCATGTGCTCCCAGCCTCCCCTGCGTCCCATAGGCTTTTTTTTTATTATTATTTAAAAAAAAAGACTTAAAAAGTAAATATTTTTAAAGAGTGGGATGTTGATAAAAATTATTTTATTTTGTATGGACAATTTTACATAAACATCTTTATTTTTATTTTAGAATAAATATACAAAAATGGGTTGTGGGGAAAGGGTAAAATGAGATATCAAAAGGGAGAATTGTCTTTTTTTTTTTAAAAAAAAATATTAAGTAAATAAAGCTAGATTTTATAGTTAGAAATATAAAAAAATATAAAAATTTGAATTTAGAATGTCAATTGCTTTTTTCTATTTATACGATGGAACCAAACAATAAAATAGCAATAGTTATCCTCATATCAATCTCACAAAATTTGATTCCAAGAATAAAAACAAAAGATAATAGAATGTATTCATTCCACTCCTAGTAAATCAAATAATGAAATATAATCATTTTATTCAAACCCATTTTATTTCCTTTCTAATTATGCAAAATTAATTATATATACCAACATGTCATAAGAAAAATGTTTATAATTGAGCCAATAAATAATGAGGAGTGAGCACAAAATGAAATTCTATTGACGAACCCTTAAGTGTGTTGGGATGAAGAAACTCTCTTGAGAACAATACAAAAAAAAAAAAAGAAGATATTTTTATATACTTGAATGAACTTTTCACAATTTTTAAAATCACTTTATTAATCTGTTAGAACTTTTGGATTAGCTAAAAAATAAGCTTATGTAACTTTTGTTTTTACTTAAAAAATTAGTTCTCTATCCAAAGATACCTTTTGTTCAATTGCGTATAAAGATAACTAACATCTTAGACATCCAGAGTCCAAACTTAATAATGACCAATTTTGTGATAGCTCCCAATCCTATATCCTAAAAAATCATGCTTCAAAATCAAAGTTTATGGGCTTTTTTTTGTTTGGGTTATGTTTGCTTATTGGTCTTGAGTCTTTCAACAATCCCCTCTCATTTAGCCCATGGGCTCCCAACAGCTACAGGCTCTCATTCCTGGCCCACACGGTAAAATTTAGACTACTGGGCCTCAAATCAGGTATTGGCCCAAGCTAACATGGAAGATATATGATAAATCACAACACAATCATTAATAATAGGAAGTTTTTTTAAAAATATTTATGTAATATATCATATTACATAAAAATAATTAATATACAAATAATATATTTATAATTTAATTATTTTTAAATTTATTTTAAAAAATAAAATAAAAATTTTATATTTAATAAAATATAAAAAGCTTAATATAACATATACCATTAATAATATACTATTTTTTTTTTCTTTTTCTATTTGAAACTTTTACAGAAAGAATGAGATTTCACCTTTCACCATGTGGATTGGGCATCGCTCATCTATAATCGTAACCAGTTCACTTCATTATTGACCAATCACCAAATGCTTAGGCTGTATCCAGAACTTTTTGTTGTAACGGACTCAACCACTTCACCAATTAAAGAAAAAGCTCTTTTTAAAAAAAGCAAATCTCCTTTTTTTCACGTCTAAAAATGAATAACAAACCTTCACATCAACACACTTTATTATCCTCATCCGAATTTAAAGTCTTAAAAAAAAAAAAAAAAACGTTTCAGTTAGCTTTCCTTATAAGCGAACCAACTTCCCGTAGCGTCAAAATGTTTTCAATCCGTGAAAGAGACACAAAGCTTCTTTGCTTTGTTTTCTAATCCCACACTCATCATCTTCTTCTTCTCCCTTTCGTCTCTTATACTTCTCCCTGTTCCCTTCACAATTTATCGCCGAGATCTAATTTTCAGAAGAAAAAGAAGGCGCTGTTTCTGAAGAAGCTTATAGAGAGAGAGAGAGAGAGAGAGAGAAGACGAAGATGTGCTTCTGCTGCGGGGCGAGAGTGTGCATGCTATGCATGTGCGTAATTCTGGTGGTGATCTCGATCGGGTTGCTGTTCGGGTTCGGAGTCTTCAAGCACGGGTTCCACAAGCTGAAGGATACCGTCAGCTATTGCGATCCGAGCGTTAATGGGAGTTTGTGCGGGAATCGAAGCGGAAGGCCCTTCTTGGGTTACGCGTCGCCTCCATTATCCTAGGGTTTATCTTCTCTATCAACTGTGATATTCGTAAATTTATCCAAATAATGCAATTTAATAAAGAATTTATAAATTTAGGTTATTTTAAAAATTATTTATTAAAATGAGTCATTTTTTAAATTAAAAAAAATACAAAAATGAATCCATATTTTTTTTTAAAAAAAATGTGAATTCATTTATGCATTTTTTATAAGAAAATGCTGAAATAAATTTACATTTTTTTTATAAAAAAATACTGAAATAAATTTACATTTTTTTTTATAGAAAAATTCTGATTATTTTTGCGTTTTCTGTAAAAAAAATGCTGATTCATTTCTAATTTTTGAATTTTTTTTTTTAACGTGTATTATGAAAAAAATGACTCATTTTGATAAACATTTTTAAAGGTAATTTAAATTCATAAATTTTTATTAAATAATATTATTTTTGTTAATTACCCTTGATATTCTCCCTTCTGTTTAATTTTATTTTCTGGGGATTTGTTTTGTACAGGTTCCTTCCATATTTTTCAAATCAAATATCAAAGATTATTCATGTTGCTATGTGTAATTAGGATTGTTTCTTCCTTGTGATTTTTCTTGTTTTTATTATATATGTAATCAAGTTTATTTCTTACGAAAAATTACTGCAAATTTTTTTTTAGTTGTTTTTGGTGGTGAGGATGAGGAGAATATCTGGAAATAAGCACATTATTTATCTAATGACAAAATAAAAAAAAAATCTGAACTATTTCTTATGTGAAATTTTATGTTGTGTTTTTTGGCCATGAAAGGTATCTTATTTGAAGTCCTTCCAATGAATGAGAAACATAAAAAAGAAATTCTGAATCTTCTTACAAATTGGGTTGAAAGCTTAATTGAAATTATACAACTTAATGCAATTATATGTAGGATTTTGTTTTTGGGCTAAAAGACCATAGTGCATTGAATGCAACGATTTGTGCTATTTCCAATTGATCCGCGCCGTGTGAATAGAGAATACGTAATTTCACTTGGCTAGTTGGTTTTTCCAACTCTTTTGGTTACATTATTTTTAGTAACTAAGAAGTGGATTTTGAAAATCTAATTTCATTATTTTATGAAATTTGGGCACTTTGTGAAAAGGGTGAGCAAAAACACAAAAGGCAACAATATCACTATATTAAAATAATATTTTTTTTTTTTGAATAAAGTCATCTGTATTTATGTTACTCTTTTTAATTTTTTTTTTATGAGTCTATTTTTTCTGTTTTATTACTTGCCCATACAAATTATACTTGGTATTGAGTTTTTTTTTTCCTAACGGGCTGTTATATAGAGATTGTAGAGTAGAGTCGGGCTTCTTAAGCCCAGCTCTATTGCTTTTCAAGTTTGGGATGGTAATCATTAATCTTTGAAGCCCAAAACAATAACTTGGATTACCACTAAGTCCAGACTAGCCCAAACTCAGAAGGGTAAAAATATTTCCAGACATTTACGAAAAGTGGGTTTAAATCACTCACATATTTCACATCCAAAAAAAATAGCAATTTACCCTCTTGAGCTACTTATAGGATTGTTTATGGAAGTGATCCAACCTAATCAAATCAATCCAAACCACTGATGATTTGCTGCTTAAATAAACCTTTAAATTTCCTTGTTTTTATTTTATTCTCTATGAATCAATAAGTTAAGTTATATAGAGGAGAAGATTGCAATAATTCTGGTCTGGAAGCCATTTTCGGCTTGCTAACATTTCATTTTTTCTTTTCTAGTTTTTCTAGGCTGAAAATCACAAACCTTTTTTTTTTCCTTAAGGATTGCAAAATTTAGTTTTTTATTTTTTTTTATTGTCACTTAAATGGCTAGCGGAAAGATATTCTATAATATAATTAACTATCTATAATGTTATTTACTCTTTTTTTTTTTAAAAAAAAAAACCTCTATTAAATCATAAAAGAATTCAGTCCTTGGCTTCATTGTCTCTTCTCTTATAAAAAAATTATAACTTTTTTTTTTATCTAGTTACTTCACATATCATTGATGTACAAACAACTTTTTAAATTCTTACTTATCAACTAGTGATTTTAGAAAATTTTATAGGTCAAACAAATAAAGTCTCATTCTAAATTATTATCTTTAAGAACAACTAGTTTTTACACTGATTAAAAGTTTTGGGGCACTTTGACCTAATAATTAGTGTTTGTAGACTTATTTACCTATATGTAATAGAGTGAAAGTTATATACCAGAATATTATAGTTTTAGAAAAAAAAAATTTTTTAAAAAAAACTGTTAGACGGCATGGGCCCTACCGGACACGCCAGGGGACCCACAGCGCGTCCCAATAGAATGTGCCACCACTCGGCGGCGTGTCCAGCCTTGTCCAATGTGGCAACTTTTCTCAGCCTGGACACGCCGCCCGAGTGGTGGCACGTTCCATTGAGACGCGCCGTGGATCCCCTGGCATGTTCGGTGGGGCCCACTAAGTCCAGCAGCTTTTTTTTTTTTTAAAAAAAAAAAATTTAATTTTCCTAAAACTATAATATTCCGGTATATAACTTTCACCCTATTACATATAGGTAAATAAGTCTACAAACACTAATTATTAAGTCAAAGTGCCAAGTTTTGGACTACCTTCAGAAGTAAGTATCAATTTGTATAATTTTACATGACACATCACTCATTAATATTTGAGACTCTCCAATGATTATAAATACATTAATACATTTTTTTGGTAAACAAAAAAAAAAGTATTACCATTTAAAATTAGGAGTTTTATTTTCCCCACCCATCTAATTATCCAAAAAAAAGAAGAAAGAGAGTTGACATGAGAAAAAGAATGAGACTTTTGATTTTGAAGTTAATAATAATAATAGTAATAGTAATATTAATAATAATAATAGGAGTAGTGATGAAGATGACAACCTTAATATTGATCGAAAATGTTTGGATTTTGATGTAAAAGTTAATTTTCCTCCGTCTTTCTTTTCGGATCCTATCCCAACCAGGACAGTGATAAGGGCATGTAAAGATTATTATTAAAGGTATCTCTGCCTCCTTTACTTTTTCAAGTGAATTTAACTGTGGTCTCAAATAGTGCCATTGCTAATCCTATAGTAATTTCAATTAAGTCACAGTTAAATTTTCTTCTTTTGATCCCAAAGAAAGACAAAAGTCACTACTAAGTGTTAACTCTAACCCAAGTCAGGAAGTTATAGAAACGACCTTAATTGAAGCTGGTCTTCCAATAGTCTCAGCTCAGCCATAAAAGCCCTCCACTTTTTCACCTAGGCTAAGAAATCATCATCAATCCAGAGAGAAGGGTCGAACAGGGTGAAGATGAAGATCAATGTAATGACTCCAGATGAACAAATCATTAAGTTGGATGTGGATCCCAACGAATCTGTAAGCATCTATGATCCAAATTTGCTTTTTTCCTCTCTCTTTCTTCTTATTTCACTGCTATCATTGTTGGGTATTTTTGTGGTAGGTGGAAAACGTGAAAGCATTGCTTGAGGTAGAGGTGAGTTCCCCATTCCCTCCTTTGTTTTCTTCTTTTTCTGTTTGTTTTCCCCTCTGTCTGGGAAAGGGGAGGGAACGGGGTCATGCTGGTCATGGTTGCAGATAATATTTTGGAAACGATATTAATGGGAAATTCTGAATTTACGTCTTTCATCGTTGAGAACCTAGAAACAGAAAGCTGATAGGAGTTTGATGTTATTGGTGGTGGATTCACGAGATGCTGAATCTTATTTTATGCCATTTTCTATCGTTGTGTATGTTGTTTCTGTGAATGGATTTTTTATTTGATGTTATCCTTACGCATACGAGAAGACGAGAGTGCCTATTCTGCAACAGCAACTTCTGTTTTACGGCAGGCAGATGGGGAATTCTCAGAAATTAAGTGAGCTTGGTGTCAATGATGAAGATTTGGTGACGATGGTCTCTAATGCTACTTCTAGGTATGCTTTGCATTTGTATCACATTGGACTATAATGAGATAATGGCAGGAAACACCTCTTTCTACCTGCTCCACCCCCCCTTCTCTTTTCTCCTGCCCTTCCAAAAAGAAGAGACAATAGAATGCTTGAACGTGGTCTACTTGTTCTTAGGGGAGATTGATTGTCCTCTTATCTAAATATGATCCTGCACTTAAATTATATTAGGAATTTCATTACTGATATAAGTTATTAGATTTCTGACAATTTTCCTTTGATGATGAGACAAAATCCAAGCTGTAGCTCATCTCTCTCGATACCCTGTTGGTCTAGATAAAGAGTATAATTTTATATTATTTCCTAATAGTTTGCTCGTAAATGGTAAAATGAATTAAGCCCAATTAGATGACATCATATTTTATAGGGAAACCGTGGAGCATATAAATGACTTCAGCCCATAATTCATCTACTTTGAATGTAAAGAGAGTAAAAGAAAGAGGAGAGAAACCATCACCTGCTAGAGGGCTAACTGGGTTAGTGACGGATGATGCAACTGTCTTCACCATATTTTTACTTCAAATTTACTTGAAATACTGGATCAATGTTTGAAATTGCATATTTGCATTGGAATGGAAAACATCAATAACATATACTCTCTGTGATGAATAGTAATGATTTGGGCTTAAATCCTGATGGATCTGCTGTTAACCCTGGGGCTTTCCAGCAGCACATTAGAAATGATGCTAACTTGATTGGTCAGCTCTTTCAGGTAGATAAGTATTTCATTCCAAAGTTAGTTTTTTCTTTATTTCAAGATTTAAAGGTCCTACATGATATGGTACTCTTATGCTTAATAATTTTCTTGAAAGATAATCATCTGCCAGTGATTAGCAGTTTAGATGTAAATTCAATTTCAAATTGTTTGATATTCATTGGACAGTTTTATTTTCTTTCTTTACTAGCTGGTTCTTTGTATGAATTTTTTTCCCCATTTATAACTGGCTATATTATGACCACCTCTATAATGGAGCATACAGACCGATCCAGAGTTGGCACAAGCTGTTCTAGGGAATGATCTTAATAGACTGCAGGACATTTTACGAATGCGTTATCAGCAAGGATCTGAAGCACGGCGTAAAAGAGATGAGGAGCTTGTAAGTATGCTTATGGTGCCTATTTTTCCTTCATACTTGTTAGGTCATTTAGTAACTTAGTTCTATTGTATATCATCAGCTTCTTTAATTCTTATTTTACATTGTCATCATAATTTAATTATAAGAAACATGATTCAATTGATCTTATGTGATATTGAGTATTTGTTGCTGTTAATGATCCCTCCAACCCTCAAGTATTATTGATCAGAATTGAACAGAAATAGTAACAGGCATCTTTTTTTGTTCACTTCTTTGTTCTAGGCTCTTCTATATGCAGATCCTTTTGATGTTGAAGCTCAAAGGAAGATTGAAGCTGCCATACGCCAGGTCAGTTTATTTCTGACTTATAACTCGCATTAGGTAAAAATTATATTATGTGAATCTAAGATGTGTTTTATCAGTGGCTTACCTCCTTTAAAACTCCTGAGATATCCCCAGAAAATTTTGTTATTTCAATACATCTCCATTGTCTCATTAAACTTTAGTTTACTAATTCGTAGATTGTCCTTGATAATTTCTTGGCTAAACACTCATACACTACTAGTGCCCTCAGATGAATTCTTGGTGGATTTTGCAAATTTGTGCTTGTTGGTGCAGACTGCAGAACATAAATATTATTCATTACCAGTTTCTTATTAAATATGTCTTTAACGTGCAACTTATTATTCTTAATATCCTTCTAATAGTGCTTCCGACATGATGCTCTCTAATGATGAACCCCTAAAATCTTTTTTCTCTCCTGATGCATAGCATCATGTTTGCTTTACTTTGAATAACAACATTCTGACATTCTTTACAGAAAGGAATTGATGAAAACTGGGCAGCTGCACTAGAACATAATCCTGAAGCTTTTGCAAGGGTGGTATGTATAATTTTCAGACTTATTTATCCACTGCTAATATCAGTGTTATTTTTTCGTAATAAATTTGAAAGTTTATATATACTTCAGGTCATGTTGTATGTAGACATGGAAGTTAATGGTGTTCCACTGAAGGTAAGTGGCTTGTCACAATAAATGCATTCTTCTTCAACTTCGGTGTTATATGGGATGACATACTAAACTCAAGGAGTTTCTTTTTGTTCCCTACTTTTTTTAATGTTGTTTTTATCACTTGCCCAAAATATATTACAGAACTATCCTGCCCTTGTTTTTCTCAACTAATCAAAATGAAAAATTCAGTTTTGTTGTGTAGGACTTGTAATGCCTATGAAAAATTGGGTTCATTTTTGTAGTACATCCTACAAGTTATAGGGTTTTTACCCTCTTTGATTGAAGTTTAGTTTACTAATTCGTAGATTTCTATTTCCACTTTGTTTCAGGCATTTGTTGATAGTGGAGCCCAGTCTACCATTATATCAAAAAGCTGTGCTGAGCGTTGTGGGTATGTGTTTATACATCTGACTGCCTGAAACCCATTCTCTATGGGCTTTAGGATTGAATCTACCTATTGTTCAAGACATTTATTATACAATGACTAATTCGTTAGAATATTACATTTGCTTGCCTATAATTTTACTCTATGTATACATAGGTACATAAGAAAGAAAGAAAGAAAGAAAGAAAGACACTTGCAGGCATAATGTACTTGCTACCTTAGTAACTACATATGTTTACTAAGCATATTCCTTTTCCACTTCTTGTCATAAGGTATTGAACAATTGAGAAATCTCTGATTTGGTTGCTTATTGATTCCCATGATTCTGCTCATTCTCCCTGAGATTTGAATAAAAATATTTAAAATGTGGGTATTTCAGGTTCCTTTGCTGTAAATTTTGCTTTCATATCCTTACTCCTAATAAAAGTTGCTTCTCTGTTGCCTATCTGTTTTGAAAGTTAAATACTTTCTTGTAGTCTGTAGACTAGGTAAATCCTTTTCACCTGCTGTGTGCCACGTGTTCTAGAAGATTTGCACCTTATGATAATTTTTTTTGCATTTCATGATTGCATGAAATGTTTAAAATGATACCTTGGTTGCTTATGGGAACCGTGTTATTCCCTCAAAACCATTGCAGAGAGGTGGTTTTAAATTTATGGATATTTAAAGATCTATATGGTTTGGAGCATAAGGCTAGAATAAGGGAGAGATTTGTGCCATTACCTATATTGTAGGAAAGAACTGTCTTTTTGGCATCCTTTGTGGTTCTCTGCACACACTATCTTAAGTGCTTTTCTTCTTTGATGGACTAATGTAGAGGAATTTACTGCTTTAATTTGATGTTCTCTTTTCTTTTTCTTTTTCTTTTCTGTAGTGATGAAACCATAGGAGTATGTTATCTTCTGTTTGTACATTCTCTATTTATCATCACAAAACTGTTCTTGGTTTGTTTTGATGTGTGGGGGTTATCTTTACTTGTATTCACATATAATTGTGATTTATCGCTTGCTAGATTTTAAACTTTGAGGACTATCGTGTTATCTTCCAGATTGTTGAGACTACTAGATCAGCGTTACAAAGGAATTGCTCATGGAGTCGGCCAATCAGAGATTTTGGGTCGTATACATGTAGCTCCAATCAAGGTAATATGTTAACTGGTCTTGTGCTAAGAATTTTATGTTGCTAAAGTTGTGTATGTCCTAGTGCATGCAAGTGTCTGACTGTTTATGATTATGTATTGAATATGGTTGCTTAGATGTAAATGTTCAAGATCAAGTATCTTTGGTGTTTATATTATTTTTACTTTTTGCACATTAGAGAAGAAAATTAACTGATTTATCAATCTTGTGTCAGGTATAACTTTACTGATTCAAATTATATGAATATTTTACTCGAGAAGATCTCTATTGTTGTTTGAGATTTAAATCTGTGTTGGTTATGACCTCTCTCTACCACCCTCTTCTCATATGACTATTTCTTACCATTCATATAATGTGTTTCCTTAAGGGTGAAATGATTGGACATTGGCCTGTGAGGTGGCCTTCCTGTCTCCTGGTTTTCTAATGAATGTTTGTTGTGTAGTGTGTATGACTTGTATTTATGTCTATTCAGGAGCTCATGCTTAAACATTACAGTTTTGATGACATCTCTTTTGACATGTCACTGATGGAAAAATGTTTGAGCCTTTGATGAAGTGATGGCTCAAATTTGAGCATTGGGGGGTTACTTTATTATAATGTTACTGAATATGTATCTATTATATGCTGAACTCTAACTTCCACTTCTGTGCATGTCTTGCTTCCTGTAGATTGGGAATATATTTTACCCTTGCTCATTCTTAGTGTTGGATTCACCTAATATGGAGTTCCTCTTTGGGCTGGATATGCTCAGGAAGCACCAGGTAGCATCCTCAGTTATAACTTTAGATATCATTATTTCCAGTAATTGCACTTATCTACTATTCTTATGGGATGTGGCTCATGTCTGCAGTGTATTATAGATTTAAAAGAAAATGTTTTGAGAGTCGGTGGAGGAGAGGTTTCTGTGCCATTTTTGCAAGGTTGGTCTTCCATTCTGGATTCATGATAATAAACAATTCTTCTAGTATATTTTCATGTCTCGCTTTTAAACTCTTCCTCTTGTAGATTTTATCCATGGTTGACCTTTGTTGTGCATTATGTTCAGAGAAAGACATACCTTCTCGGTTTCTAGGTGACGAAAGGTATTCTGAGCAAACTTCCAGCTCAGGTGCTCCTGTAAGTATATTTTTGGTCATGTGCTTTTCTCAAAGCAAAAGTTTTGAAACTGTAAAGCTTTAATGAGCTTTTAGATATAGAATGCACACATCATACTGAATCTTCTGATTGTTCTATTATAATAAGTTTCTTGTCTTATGAGAGGCTATCACATTGCTGGGTACAAGGATCCATTGTTTTCAGATCCAAGGTCTTTTGGGTGTTCAGCATTATGTCTGACAATTTTTTGAACCATTTCAGAGAGAGAGATATTCAAACAGTAGGGTTTTGGTCTTTATCTTCCTTTTTCTTTTTTCATATATCCAGAAAATGGCACTTTCTTTGTTAACCAATTAAAAGCAAGAAGAATGTTTTCCTTGTATCTTTTCCTAAATTTGATCCCCAATAGACTGTTGTTATTCAGTCATTCCATTCTTGTTGCTTAATGTAAAGATCTATAGTGGTTAAGTACAGAAACCTTGTTTTTAAAACTGGAATGCGTAGAATTCGAATGCTAAGCCCAATGGTTGATTGTAGTAATTTACTTGCCAAGGAAATTATTGAGGGTGTGAGCTTCATAGGTATATATTCTGGGCATTGTTAGAAGTTTGCATTGGCATTTACTATGACTGTTAAGTGCCGACTGCCAGCAATAATTGTTTAGACTTACAAAAAAAGAAAGAAAAATTGAAAATAATTGTACATGGTCATAAACGATTGTGGCTTTTTTGGTTTTCATTGTGATCTTATTTTGATGACTTTGTATACTTTCAGGTGACGTCAGGAACAACAGACAAGAGCAATAATGCACCAAAAGGAGGCCAGTCTTCTGGTTAGTACTGGAAATTGTTTATATTTGTACTATTGTATTATGAGTAAATCGTTTTTCATTTGCTTGAATTTAAGTTTAAGCGAAAAATCATCTTGTATTTGTCCTATTTTGAGCTTAGATTGGATATTTTGCTAGTATAATTCTGCTGTATGCAATCTTTTTTAGTTTGCAGTTGATTTTAATAGTAATTACTCCTATGCGAGGTAGTAATTTAGTTCATTTTTCCTTTTGTATTTTTTTTCCTGATAGAAATGGTTTCTGCAAAAAATTTCCTCGCCTACGAATTTTTTGTTCTTAGGCCAAAAAATTTGCTTCCATTTCTATCAAAACATACGAAGCCAAAGTAATTTCATTTTGTTTTCCCTGGCAATTGTTAACATTTAGTACACTGATCCATAGTCCTAATTTTAACATTCTTTCTCTCTTCAATTTCCCCTTTTTCTTTTTCAGGAGGTGCTGGTGGTGGCGCGCCTCGGGTAAATTTGCTATCCTTTTTTACTATTTTTCTTAGTTTATTATGTTCTTTTTATATGGTCTTCATTGTCTTCAATTATTAGCTTTCCCTTGGTTGATTTGGTAATAAGCTACCAGCAATGGACTCATGTTAATTGTTAGATTTTATGATATAGTCTTTATGGTTGCAGGAGTCTGATTTTGAAGCCAAAGTTGCAAAGCTTGTTGAGTTAGGGTTTGGAAGAGAAGCAGTTATACAAGCTCTTAAGTTATTCAATGGCAATGAGGAACAGGCAGCTGGGTTTCTTTTTGGGGGTTGAAAGAACATTTGTTACAAGAACCAATTTATTCCAATACAATTTTCGAATTTAGCTCATTCATTAAAAAGTTAAAAGATGAGATTGATAATTATATGGCATTTCATGCTGTAAGGAATGGTTTCATTTAATTGATACACTAATTTGCTGTTACTTCAATCATTCAAGTCTGTTTCCCTTGCTAAAAACGATTGCCTTGGTTTATTCAATCTATACCATCTTGTTATTAATTACTCGGTGAAAATTTGTAAGCAGTGGAGTTTGCTTAATGATTTTTGTGGAATAATATTCGATTGAAAAATCTAACTTATATTTAGTTAAAAGAAAACCATTATTCAACGATAAAAATGATTTAAGAGCTCACATCCGTAAATAGCAAGTCATTGAAAAATTATTGTGTTATTTACCATGGATTTTCTTTTGGTAGTTTCTCTATTACAGTAAGGAGCAGACCCACGAAAAAGTGAAGACAATGTAAGCATCGAGAATCGCATTCTGTAACTCAAACATTGAAGAAAAATTTCAAAACATTTATACTGCCTTATTAGAAGGCAATTTATGTGATACGTGATTGCTTAATATTTATATATGTTTTGTTTATTATAGAGACTAATGGCCAACTATGCCATGAACTTTTACTCACTTGAATCCAATCTAAAGGAGAAAGAGACATACTGGTATTTTTGTAACATCAGTAAAAATTCATAAATAACTCTTCAATCAAAGGCGTATAATAATATTCACTACAAAATTCAACAGCACCGCCGCTAAAATCACATCAAGTTTAAATTAAAACAAAACTGACACATAAAAAATGAATGAAGCAGCAGCTTCCTTACAATTACTCATTCTTATCATACTCGGTCTCATAACAAAATATAAAAATCAATATCAGGAAAAAGCTCCTATAATGCTCTGATTAAGAGAAAATCAAAACCTTTCTGCCAATCTAGCAGAAACTGCTCGTAGTTTTGAATATACCTTGCCTGCTGGTGACCCCAAGATTAAGCTACAAAGAGAATCCCTAGCAACCTTAATGTTGGCAAAAGATCCTAATATATGAATTCTGGAATCTGCAACCACGATCCTTGTCTTTGTTGCATTCTCAATAGCAAACTTCGTTTTACCACCTTTGCCAGATAATCTTCCTATAGCACGAGACAAATGGTCACCACGAAGTGTTTTAACATCCTTGATCTCAAAGGACTCAATATAGAGCTCATCCAAACGCAGGAGCGCAATGGCGTCTATGACATCAAAACCCAGCATGAAAGCATGGACAAAATCAGTACATTTTTGCAAGTTACTGATATCAGGAGTATCTGGTCTTGTCTTCAACTCAACCTTCCGAGCCTTTAGATTCATTCGGATATCAATTTTCATCTGTTCATACACTGGTGTATAGATATCCATCCAAGCTTTCTTGAGAGGGGTGTAACGATGTTGGGGAACAGACATCTTACGGAATTGAACCTGACCATCAGACATCTCATGAGGTTTCAAAGGCTCAAACTTCGGCTTTGGTGGCAAAACTTTTGGCTCGGATGGGACAGCTTCGACTTCCATGGAAGCAGATGCCCCGTTGGACTGCATTGTGCAACTGTTCCAAGTGCCACCCAAACAAGGATTGAGTTAGGATCTACAGAATCAGAAACAAAGTGAACGCACATAATGGTCAGAAGTCGAATCAGATTTATTACTTCCATTGCAAGAATTTCAAAAACCACTTTTATGGCCATACTAAAGTTCATCATGTTATTAACATCCCATATCGATCTTCAACCACAATATAAACTACTAGCTTATATCTCTAATGCACTGCACTCTTCAACATTTTAAGTATTCTACTGACATAAATACTCCACTATACACATTACCTGATTCTCAATTTTCGAAACGTTTTTCTATTGGAAAAAAAAGTGAGATCTCAGCTACAAATTATATCAGAAATCAGCTAGATACTACCATTATATCCTCTGATACGGAAACAATTTCCTCCACCTAAGCCCCTCTTCCCTTCTGCCTCCAAAACAGGGAATAAAAATTCCTCTTCAACCACAAATTGCAAACCAGAGAGGAAATAAAACTCTAAATTCACGCAGCTCACAGACTAAACAGATGTCAAATATCAAGAAACAATAGTGAAATTAATTTCAGATTAAAACCCAAAGCTTCCATCCGCAAAACCAGTACTCTAGTGCAGTGACGGATCTATGTACAAAGATGTGGGGGCATTTGCCCCCACAACATGAAATAATTTTCAATGGTTATATATATCATTTAACAAAGTTGCCCCATCAACGCCATAGCATCCAAGCTTTTCCTCAGATACCACTCGGGCAAGAAATAAAAGCATACTTCGGACAGATCTTTTTTTTTTTTTTTCCCCTTTACTTAGCACAGATTCATAAAAGAGACAGAGGATTACCCAGAAGTAAGGAGACAAAGGATTACCCAAACAGAAAATCTGAAATTTCAATTTCTCTTTCTCAATCTGCTCGCTTTCTCCTGCTTAGCGGTCTCTATTTCTATTCTGTCACGATCTTTATTTGAGACTCTTTCACTCTAACCCTAGATTCTTTCTCTCTATCGTTCTCCTTCTCTCCCACGTTCCGTTCACTTTCTCTTAGGTTTGTTATTGGGCCGGGTTGGGTTTAGACTCAAACCAAATCTAACTCAAGAATTTTTTTTACTTTACAACCCAAACTAACCCAAATCACAAGATTTATGATTTGACTAAATCAAAGCATGAAAAGTGAGTTTGGATTGGGTTAATTTCTTAATTTGAGACAAAATTATGTAAAAAAATTTAAAATAAGAATACTATAAAAAATTAAATAATAAAAATAAATATGGATAAGTTTATAATTTTAAAAGAAATAAAAAAATATATGATAATAAAAATTTCAACTACAATAACATTAAAAAATATTCAAGAATAAACTAATTATCCACAATTTCTTGTTATAAGAGAGGTACAATATTTTTACTAGAGCCTGGAGAATATCTAGTAGTTTTACAAGAAAAATTTATTGAGATCAACTAAAATAAAAAAATCATAATTAAAAAGGATTGATGTTTCAAAGTCTAATTTTATAGTGATATTGATATATTTTATATATTATATAATAAATAGTTGGGTTGAGTTAGGTTAGATTGGTTTGCTATTTTTGCTAACCTAAATCCAGCCCAACCCAACCCATATAAAAATTTAAACCAAATCAATTCATCAGTTTGGCTGGGTTGGTTTGGGTTTTAAATAGCCATACTTTTTCTATGGTTCCATTTTGTTGGACTAGCTTTTTCTTTCTTTCTTTTTTCCCTCTTTTTATTTAATTGTAATTTTAGATAGATTTTGTTTAATTGACTGAAAAATTAATGATTAATTGTAAAAAATATTTTTCAATATCACAACTAGAAGACAGTTAGGGAGGAGGACAAAATTATAACATTTTGATAAATAGAAGGATTAAATTGTTTGAAATTAAAATGAAGAGACTAAATTATTCATTCAAACAAAATACAAAGACTAAAATTATAATTAAGTTTAAATATTATATGAATCTTATACTTTTTTATTAATAAACAAAAGCAAAAGCTCCTAAAAAAATAAAGTGAATTTAGTCAAATTTATATATATAAAAAAAAAATTTAGTCAAGACGAAATAGTAATTTTTTTTTTAAAAAGTACTAATATATATATATATATATATTTAAAGGGAAATGAATCATATATTTCTTAGATATTTTGAAGGAAATGAGATGAAAGCTTAATTTTCTATGGGTATATATATGTTGCCCCCACTACATAACATTTCTAAATCCGCCCATGCTCTAGTGCATAATTTTTTAACAATCACAATCAATATGCAGGTTTACCAAAGATTTGAGGGGGAAAGAAGGAAAAGAGGTTGTTACAGTTGAAAAAAAAAATCTTTACTAAATTTAATTGAAGGCCAATGAAATTCTAGCAAACTGAAATCGTCATGCTTTATAGCAGGAAAAGAAACAATAGTGTAATTAGATAGCAGGTACCTGTAGATGAGAGTGAACTCAGAGAGTATTGAGAAAGACAAGGTGCGAGCAGACCTTCACTCTTTTTACTTTCTAGGGAAAATGTAGTCTATAGGTGAGGTAGGCGAAGACGACAAAGAGAGAACAACGTCTTCAAGCCTTAAACCCTAATTTGCCTTGTCCCTTTCTTTGTTAATCTATTAATTATTTTTGGCCAACCTTCTTTTTTTTTTTTTTTGAATAATAGTAGGCCGCTTCCTAAATAATCAGAAAGGCCTATGAATGTTTGGGCTTTAAATTTGGTTTTTTGGGTCAAGTGATTTGGGCTAATTATTAAATCTTAGAGCCCATCTTAGAGCTTTTAATATGTATAATAGAAAATTGAAGTTTTTTTTTTAGATATTTTTGGTATTTATGTAATATGTTATACTACATGAAAATAACTAATGTGTAAATGATATGTATACAAGTAAACTATTTTTAAGTTTATTTGAGAAAGTAAGATAAATTATATTTATATCCAATAAAATATAAAAATTACGTATACTTATTACGTCAATGTAGTATGACATTCTCATGTAGCATATAGAATCCTTGTAGAAAATTATGAGTAATCAGTAGAAAAAATAAGAAGAAGGAAATTATGACTAATTTTCAGTAAAAAAAAGAAAAAGAAAATTATGAGTAATATCTCAACAAAGTGTATGGTTTATAAGGCAGGGAATTCATAAGGATTCATATTAAAAAATCTGGACACCTGAATTTGGCTTGAAGATGGTAAATGCTACAAATTAGAACTTGTTTTTTTTTGGGTACAATAATATTTAGGAACAGATTAGGCTGCCTTAAAATTTAAGGCAGGACTCATGTAAAAAGTTTTACTGATGAATTTTTACGGCCTTGAATGGTTTTAGAAATAACATCTTCTTGCTTTTGGAAGCCTTTGTGTATGTGTATGTGTGTTTGTGTGTTTTTTTTTTTTTAATAAATTTAAGGATAGAATTGTATTGGCATACATTAGTCATGAAAGTAACTTGTGATGTAAAAAAAAAACTATAATGAAGGAATTTTCAAAATAAATCATTCGTCAAATATTGTTGCTTTTTTCTACACAAACATTCCTTTCATATTCAAGGGAGGTATTTTACCATTGTGTTGCCATTATTTTGAACTTTATGCATAAATAAGTCACTTTAACTTGGATTAGAGAGATAAGGCACCTGATTGAACCAAAAAGGTAGGTGAGCATGAAGTGCGTATCACCAAAGTGTTCCATGCCCTTTAGTAATTAAGAAACATAAAAAAGAAAAAATTCTCTGAAATATGTGTAATTAGCATTCTTCCCTTCTCTAGACTTTTTCCTTTCAGTTGCATGTTCAATTGTCAAATTAACACATGCATAAGGTATTGAAGTTGTCTTTAAAAATTATAGATTATGTATCATAACAAAACAACGAGCCAAAAAATATTTATTAGGATCCTCTAAAGCGTTTTCTTTTTGCTAGAAGAGGAACAATTAGCTTAAATATTTTGGTATGATATATTACACTATTCTTCAACTCAAATTAAGCACATATATATACTCCCAGAACCTCAAGAACAGCAATAGCTAAACAAACAATAACTTCCTAAATATTCCCTTTTTATTTTTCATGTATATATCTGCACATACATAAATCCTTTTGGACCCGTTTCAAGAACAAGAAGTCTAATTTGGTAAACTCCCATGCCGAATTTTTACCAATAAAATTCAATACTTTGGCTAATTGACATCGAATTCCCCATAATCAAAACTAGATGCGAGTGACTGCAATAGGACTCTTGACTTTGTGCTTGCCATTTGTCCACCACAACTCCCCAAATAGAGTGTCTTGATGCTTAGGCCAACCAGCTGGTTGCAAAATAACATGGAAAGTCTTTTTTTCGCCAACTTTCTTAAATCTAAGGTAATTTGGCTGAACAAAAATCTCAAGTCCTTCAGGTACTTTGGCATCTACATAGTATGTGCTTGGAGGTCCAATGCTTGTAACTGTACGAGAAATATTCACAGGGTTCAACCCAAGCTTATGCACTGTGATTGAAGGATAGTTGAAATCTGCTACATTGTATGACTTTGGACAAGTGAAAGGCTTGTTATAGAACAACTTGAATACACCTAATTTATTGTAACCACCAGCACATAACAAGTTCAGGTAGTCAATAATGTTTAGATCATAAACGAGTCCAGGGTCTAAAGCAAGGTCAGGTTGAATGTGTCCTGCGCCATAATGCCATGGAGTTGCTTCTTGTGCAAGGTTTGAGTCTGTAATTTGCCTATTGTTGTTATCTAGAGTGGTTGCTGAAATTGCATAGTTTGTGACAAGTTAGCAAGGAAAGCTTAACAAAATTCTTTACAGGATAGTTCTTGTGTTAGAAAGACTTAGGTATAGTACCAGTGGTCATGATTGCTGATCTAATCGCGGCTGGACTCCAATCAGGGTGGATTGTTTTGAGAAGGCCAACGATGCCAGAGACATGAGGGCAAGACATAGAAGTTCCTGACAGTAAATTAAAAGGAATTTGATGTTTAGCAGGTGTTGGATCAGTTGGACTTGCAGCTTCTGAGTAAGAAGCAATAATGCTCACCCCGGGTGCAGTGATGTCAGGCTGAAATATGAAAGTAAAACTGTTAATAGCATAATCATATGTACATTATAATAGTATACATGAATTGATCAAGTGAAGGACTAGTTGAATGTAAAGATGAAACAACAAGTAGACCTTAAGGATTGTTGGAATAATGATATTAGGTCCTCTAGATGAGAATAAAGCAATATATGGGGCTGGCTTTATTCCCAGTTCTGTTTTTGGTTTAGTCATGTAAGCCCCAGGGGTCCTGCAATATATGTATGCACAGAGCCATTGATTTGTTACAAGTATCTTCAAAATTTAATGAAATCAAAGGGGTTGGTGTAAGAGAAAGATAATTACTTGGTTCTTTTGATGTAGGAATAAACATATTCACCATCTTTGTAATTGACATGTGAAGCAGGTAAAACATGGGCATCGGAATCAATTTCATTTCCGTTACTGAGATCATTCGCTAAAATCATTCCTACTGCACCTGCTAGAGAAGCTTGCTTGCCTTTGTCAAGTCTGTCAATCACACCGCGAAGGCAGACCAGTATTTTCCCCTTCACCTTGTTAGGATCAAGGGTTCCATTTAAGCATAGTTTGCTGCAAGAGTACATGATGTACAATGAGAAAAAATCTTCTAACCGAAGGTTATTAGTTGAATGAAGAAATTTGGTGCTTACGCTTTCTCAGGTAGCACGTTAGGTAGTTTAGCATCCTCAGCAGTAATCAAAGCATAAAATTTCTGCAAGCCTTTGGCTGAAAGACTAGCTCCCTGAAAGTCCAAATTCAAGTAATTTCAAGCTCTTTTGTTTTGGATATTGCACAATCAACTTGATTCACTTGAAAGCATAAAAGGCCCATACCTTTATATGTTTCTTATCTCCAAGTCCAACATAGTTGTTGAACTCCCTGTCTATTGTGCTAGCAGCAACTGTGAAAATCCATGGTGCTATATTGGATACTGTACCAAAGTCTGGTCCATTATTCCCTGCAGAGGCAACTACCACTAAACCATTAGCAACTGCATGGAAGGACCCTATGGCAATCGAATCTTGAAATATAACTGTGGGACTTCCACCAATTGAAGCTGAAATCACATCAACACCATCACTTATGGCAGCCTCAAAACCAGCTAAGATATCTGCATCGTAGCAGCCACCCTCATCTGTGCTATTAATTTGAGGCCAGCACACTTTGTATGCTGCAACTCTGGCCTTTGGAGATCCACCTTTGACTGTGCCATTTCCAAAACCCAAAACACTTGCTCTTGGAACAAAATTTCCCCCAGCAGTTGAGAGAGTGTGGGTACCATGGCCTTCCGTGTCACGCGCGGTATAAAGTGATTCATTAACTTTACCCCCAGCATATGCCTCATAACCTTTAATGAAGAATTGTGCTTCAATCAGCTTCCTGCATATAGTATAAATAGAAAGGTAAACTAATAAAGAATCAAGGGGGAGAGATACTATCCTTTATCATTGTGCATCATTTTGATTTTTCTATAACCCAATTATAATGTTTGAAACAAATTTTCTGGCTTCAAGTAATGATAGAAAAGAAAGGTCATGAAGAGGATGAACCTGTTGCAGAGAACTTTATGTGAATTATGATTTCCTAATTGACAGATACCGCGCCCATGCCACCTTGATGGGATTGACCCATATCCTTCATCGCTAAAGCTCTTGGATTCAGGCCAAACACCTATTATGACAAAAAGTTGTCAATAATGAATTGATCTAATTGATTGATACAGTATTAAAAGGAACAACCCCCCTCACCAAGCTAATGTACAAAATGCAAGGGGAGATAATTTATCTTTGTTCTATATTTGATAAATCAATTGAATATGAAATTTTATTGTGAGGATAGGAAACTCACCTGTATCAAGGGTACCAATAATTGTATCTTCACCGTATCTTGCCTTTTCCCAAGTGGAGTCTTTAGGAATAATTTCATTTTTCTCTAGGCCAAGAAATTGCCATGACTGGGTAGTGTGCAATTTATTTACCTTGTTCAAGAATACAGATACTACATTTGGGTTTTCTGCACCAGTCAAAAGATCATATCAATTTGTGTAGATTCACAATTTTTCTTGACATGAATTTCTAATACTCAGTGCTGAAAACAGAAGTGAAAACACTATATTTGGAAGATGTTGGTGGCAATAGAAGCATAAGCTAGTGATTCACTTACTTGCTAGCTCCGCTGCTTCTTCCTCTTCAAGTACCGCAGCAAAGCCATTGATGTGCCTATTATAGTTGTAAAAAATTGCTTCTTTGGCCTTCTCATGGCTGTGAAAGAACATGTATTCAAGTTGTGAGTTTCTTCTGTCTCAGAGCATTTAACAAGAGCTTCTATAAAACCTCATATTCTATACCTTCCCAAGAGTGAGCCCAATAAATTATAATGGGAACTTGTGGCAGACTCAAGATCAGCAGATGAAGGGTTTTGACCATGAGAATGTGATCCTAAGTATACAATGTAAGACTGCACGCAGAATACAACAGAAACCATTGATGAAATATATATTCGTAAGACTGACATATTTGGAGCATTCAAATTCAAAATAAACACAATTTTATCAGTGAAACAGAAGAATAACAAAACCAGATTCATCAACGTAAGCAATAGAGCAGATTATAATCATTCTGGGATATTATAACATGAACTTGGGATGTAATCAAATGAAGAGAGAAACAAAACGTGCTTGCCTTTTTTAATGCATGGGCAGGTTGCTGCAAGAAAGAGCAAAGAAAAAATGCTGATACAAGAAGCTGAAAAATGGAAGAACCCACCATTTTTTCTTTCAGAAGTGGTGTGCAAAGAGGCTATGGTTCCTGCTGCTTTTATAATTCTGTTTTATAGTCTGTTTTTGGATAGCCACTATTAAGAGAACTAAGGCAGCAAGTTTTCAAAAATTTATACATCTACATTCAGGTGCTTGCGTTTTATCAAAATTTTAACCGTTGGTTTTTTAGTCAATAAATTTTTTTTTTTTTGTGTGTATTTAGTCAATAGTTATTCTCTATATTTATTTTCTAAGGTGCACTTCTCACTTTAGAAAATCCAAATTCATCCATTCTAAAACAACATTCAATTAAAACATTTCAAGAGATATTTTACCGTTTTGCTAAAATAGTGCCCTCAGAAGGGTAATTAGAATCTGCCCAAATAAATTCAGTATATATATATGTGATATGTAATGTGATATATTTTATATGTAGGACAAGAAAAAAAGGGGTTTCTTACTAATTTATGTTCCATATAATAAATACACACGACCGACTTGGTTGAATTGTTAACGTAAAAATTAGAAAGATATCACTACTATTTAATATTTATATTACTTCTTTCCCCAATTTTTTAGAAATTTAATCAACATATATAATTTTTCTAACAGCTTATTAATTTACAAGATCATGTGATCTTATATAATAAATTCTGACACTTGGACTCCAAGTAAGCATGGTGTACATAATATATAACTTCCAAATTTCGATGGACCAAAAGAAAAATGATGTCTGTAATATCTATCCACTAATGAGCCATACTATTCAGCAACACAGGAAAAAATGGAAAAAGAAATCTGGAACTTCATGTCATTAACCTTCAAACTTCTCCTTTCAGTTATATGCATAAGGTTCAAATTAGCAAATCCAATATTAGGGAGTTTCAATTTTTGTTTTATTTAAAATAGAAAAATCAAATCAAATAGAGCATGGAATGCTTATGGACTACAGTAATTAGGTTTGATTTCCTTCATTTGCATTCTTAGTTTGTCTCCTTTTTTTTGTGTGTGTGTTTTTGTTAATATTCCTTTTCTTTGTATTTTTTCATATATTTAAGTCCATTACATCCATTCGTCTAAACCTTTTCTAAGAGTAAGAAACAAAGACCACATTAATACGTAAATTACCATGTTATTTAATTGATGGCTTTAGTCAATTAACATAAAATGCCTTATGAAAGAAGCCCCGTTGTGCTCACTATAATGGGACTCTTCACTTTGTGTATACCATCTGACCACCATAACTCTCCAAATACATATTCTGTAGTAGGCTTAACACCACCATTTGCTGTCAAAATAACATTGAATGTTTGCTTTTCACCAACTTGCTTAAACGTCAAGGAACTTGGCTCAACCAAAACAAAAACTCCTTTAGGTGCCCAGGCATGAACTTGATAAGTGCTTGGAGATCCAACATTTGTAACTATACGAGTAACATTTATAGGTTGTTTACTAAGATCAAGCACTGTGATTGAAGGATAGTTGAAATCCACCACGTTGTAAGACTTTGGACAAGTGAAAGTCTTGTTGTAAAACATCCCCAGCCCTCGCTGGCTGTAATTGTAAGCACATAAGAGGTTCAAATAATCTTCAACGTTCAAATCATAAACAAGTCCAGGGTCTATAGCAAGGTCAGGCTCAACATGCCCCCCGCCATAAGCAAATGGAGTCACTTCCTGCAGGGACTCATCTACAATTGCTCTTCCACTGTCATCTACTGTGCTTGCTGAAAATGCATAGTTTGATAGAACTTAGGGAAGCTTGAGTATAACATATTTTACTGTAAAGTTGTTTAGTATTTGTTTTTCGAGGTTAATTACCAGTGGTCATGATTGCTGATTTGATAGCTGCAGGACTCCAATCAGGATGGAGAGTTTTAAGGAGGCCAACAATGCCAGCGACATGTGGGGAAGACATAGAAGTTCCAGACATGGAGTTATAAGCAACTCGGCGTTTATCTGATGCTAGATAACTTGGGCTTCCATCTTCTGAGTAAGCAGCAATTATGTTCAACCCAGGTGCAGTGATGTCAGGCTGAAGTAAAAAAAAAAGAAATTGCAGTCAGAAAATGATCTCTACATGAGATAAAAGGAACAATAAAGAAGTGATTGAGTGAAAGAATGGAAAATTGGATGATAATCAAACAAAAATTTGCAGACCTTGAGGACTGATGGCAGAGCAGGATTTGGTCCTCTAGATGAGAATAAAGTCACAATTGGAGCTGGTTGTGTTCCCAGTTCTGTTATAGGACTAGTCATGTAGGCCACAGGAGTTCTGCAATATATTTATGAATAGAGCCACTGAGTTGCTACAAGTTTCAAATTTTAATAATTGTACAAGACTTGTGATGCAAGAAAGATAATTACTTGGTATTTTTGATGTATGAATAAACATATTCACCATCTGTGAAATTGACATGTGCAGCGGGTAAAACATGAGGGTCAGCTGTAAGGTCATTCCCACTTTTGTCTTCATTGGCCAAAATCATTCCTACTGCGCCTGCTAGAGAAGCTTGCAGGCCTTCTTCAGATCTTTCACGTCCCCTCCGAAGGCAGACCAGTATTTTTCCCTTCACCTTGTTAGGATCAAGTGTTCCATTTCTGCAGACCTTACTGCAACAATTCATGACATACAATAAGAAATGTTTTAACTAAAGATAATAAATTGTACTTGCAAGATTTGCGCTTGCTTACGCATCTCCAGGTAGTTCTGGAGGAAGGTTAGCATCCTCAGCACTAATCAAAGGATAAAATTTCTGAGATGGCAAGCTTGTAGATGATAGACTAGCTCCCTGAAAGGTTCCAAATTGAAGTCAAGCTCATATATTTTCAATTATACACTATCATTAACCAACTCGGAAGCCAAAAGAGCTATACCTTTAGGTGTTTGTTGTCCCCAAGTGAAACATAACTGGTGAAGTCCCTGTCTATTGTGCTAGCAGCAACCGTGAACAACCATGGTGACACATTAGTTACCGTTAAGGGTTGTGGTCCTTCATTCCCTGCAGAGTTTACTACCACTATGCCATTGGCAATTGCATGGAAGGATCCTACGGCAATAGCATCTCTGGACAATTTTCCAGGACTCCCACCAAGAGAAATTGAAATCACATCAACACCATCACTTATGGCAGCATCAAAAGCAGCTAAGACATCTGAAGCAAAGCAGCCATGATCTAGCCAGCACACCTTGTACGTTGCAACGCGGGCTTTTGGGGACCCACCTTTGGCAGTGCCATTACCATTACCAAAAGCACTTACTCCTTTAACAAAGTTACCCCCAGCAGTTGACAGAGTGTGAGTACCATGGCCATCATGGTCTCGTGCAGTATAAAGTGATAGATTAAGTTTGCCAACAATTGCCTCATGACCTTTGTATAAGAATCTTGCACCAATTAGTTTCCTGCATATAGCTCAATCAGAAAGGTAATTAATGGATAAAATGTGGAAGGGTAAAAATGGTTTCCTCATTTTTCCTTACAACAGTTTTTTCTCTTTCAATTTATATACTATATCACAGTGGTAAGCATTGATGAACCTAAGAAAAGGTTCCACTATTTACATAAATCCCAAAGTAAATGAACCTAAAAACAGTGTGTCTAGGTGCTGAGCAAATCTTCGAGGTCACATCCATGTCCATTCAGGTAAGTTATACATTCAATAATACAGCTTAATTGGCAATCTGAATGACATAAATTTAAAAGAAAATATTTTCCTGAAGAAATTTGGAGTTAAATGGGATAATCAGCAGCATATGGACAAGTGTGCAGTGCAGTAGCTTCTAAAATAAAGAAAGAAGTGTTTTGGTTTCAAGTTTTGCTAAAATCTCATGAAATTGAAAAGAGGATGTACCTGTTGCAACTAAAATTGTCAAGTTGACAAACCCCTCGCCACTTTGACGGGACAGGGCCCATTCCTTCATCGCTAAAGCTTTTGGATTCAGGCCAAACACCTATTCAAGAAGAGGTTGTACCAAAAGTACAAGAACAAAATTAAACACACTATATATCATAGAGGAAATGAATAAAAACGAAAATTTAATCCAAGTAGAGGAGAAATCAGAAGAAAGATATTTTCTTGACTGTGAGGATATGTAGTTTACCTGAATCAAGGTTTGCAATGATTGTATCCTCACCATATCTTGCTTTTTCCCAAGTGGAGTCTTTAGGAACTATTCCACTTTTCTCTAGTCCAAGAAATTCCCATGACCGGGTGGTGTGCAGTTTGTACAATTGGCTCAAGAACACAGACACCACATTTGGGTTTTCTATAGCAGTCAAAACATCGTACCAATATGAAGATTCAAAATGGCTTCGTATGTGTTTCTAATTCTCAATGCTGAAAATACTATGTGTGCAATGTTCATGACAGTAAAAGCAGATGCTAATGATTTGCTTACTTGCAATTTCTGCTGCTTCTTCCTCTTCAAGTAATGCAGCAAAGCCATTGATGTGTCTATTATACGAGTAAAAAATCGCTTCCTTGGCCTTGTCATGACTGTTAAGGAATATATATTCGAGTTGTTAGTTTTTTCTATTAAGTCCGATAGCATTTAACAGGACTTTATCAAATTTTATACCTTCCCAAGACAGAGCTCAGTAACTTATAGTGGGAATTTGTGGCAGAATCAAGGTCAGCAGGGGAAGGGTTTGGGCCATGAGAATGTGATCCTAAGTATACAATGTAAGACTGCAAAAAAAAAAAAAATTAAAATACAATAGAAACCGTTGGTGAGCTTGAGCTATGTATACATAACACAATGGTGTAACTTTGGAATTTTCAAAATCTAAGGAAACAAACACAGTTTGTTCAGTTATTATGTAGAAGAATAGCAATACTGGATTTTGCAATGTAATCAAATTATTCAACATTTACAGGATATTAAAGCGGGAATGTGCAGTCAAACAAGCATAGAATAGAAGAAAAAGGTGCTTGCCTTTTTAGATGCATGGGCGGGTTCCAACAAGAAAGAACAAAGAACCAATGCTGATACAAGAAGCTGAAAAATGGAAGAATTCACCATTTTTATTTCAATTGTGGAGAATCTTTCCAAAGTGGTGTGCAAAGACGTTCTGCTTTCTACTGCTTTTATAGATAGTTTTGACATGTTTCTGGAAGCCATTTTGGCTTTATCTTTAAGGGTGAATTAGAGATTACCTGCTTATGCAGATACTTTTTCACCTAAACTAGAGATTAAAAGTTCCAATTTACTCAGTCCTGCAGCTTCTACTTTCTCCATTACCTATTTATGTTCAAATCGTTCATTTCCACACTGTTAGACAACAATTTTAAGATTATGCATGAGTAAATTGAAATTGACTGAAACTGTAGTAAGTAGGTAATATGCAATTAACCCTCCAACGAAATAGCATGTATACATTAATAAACGGAGCTTTTAGATATATTGGAATAACTAGACGAACTCCAAGGATTTAGCCTAGTGGTAAAGATGTAATAAGTTTATACAAGCTCACTAAGAAGTCAGTAATCAGGAAAATTTTTCCTTAAATCTTTAAATGCATTATGTTGATGTGGGAGTGTGCTTTTAAGATCATTTAAAGAGAGACTTAGTCTCGGTTTGCGAAAATTAATCTGACGATACACTATCTTTAAAACCCAAAAAAATAAAAATAACGAGAGTGATGGACTTTGAAAGTGTTTTTTTTTTAATTGATTCAAACATATTTAGGAGAGATAATTTGCCTATAATACCATTGTTTCAATGAAAATGCGTAAGTGCTCAGATGTTTTTCCCCNGTGATGGACTTTGAAAGTTTTTTTTTTTAATTGATTCAAACATATTTAGGAGAGATAATTTGCCTATAATACCATTGTTTCAATGAAAATGCGTAAGTGCTCAGATGTTTTTCCCCAGATAAATGATCAAATTGAGATAGATTAATAGAAATTGTTACTAAATAAGGTTCTATTATTTTGTTTAATTCAATAATTACGAATGATCTCGTGCATAATTTGGTGTGAAAACTTCACGAGTAATATAAACACTACTTTTGTTTTAAACTTTGTGTGGAAAGTAGTCCCTTCAAAACGGTAATTAGAATTATGTCATATGATCAAAGATCCCACCAAAATACGATGCCATTGGGTAATAGCAACATCATTTTCTGAACTTGCCTAAATAATCAAAGGTCAATTATCAACTAGGAGTTTATACAAATAATTTTGAGAGAAATCTGTCTCTGAAATGCTGGGAATTAAGTTGTGATAGGAACGTCATGCCAAATGTAGATTAATCTCTAAAGTCTGCACTTATGAAGGTTGGTTCTGTCATTAGTTAATGATCTCCTAGATTTCTCATTAATTTGAGCTTCGTAATTCTCTACTGCATTACTAGGACTTGATCTATGGTGTTTGTTGTATTAGACTTAGGCTTGGTTTCTTTCATTAATCTTGTCTTCATCTTCATTTTGAGGTTAGGGGATCATAAAATTCCATATATATCTTCCTTTTCTTGTAAATTAGACACCCTAATGTTTAGTGGCTACTAGACTATATGCATGTTTAGTTGTGTATTAACTCAACTCTCACTCTTTTGTCTTCCCACTAAGGCAATCGAATGATTTTTAGGCTCTTAGCTAGCTGGTTAATATGTACAAGAACTTCCGTTGATGAATTGCTTATTCCAATTTTATTGTTACTACTTTTTTCAATGCAATGCTAGTGTTTCAATTCTTTTACTGCTAAATTATCAGACTGAGAGGTGAATTGATATAAATTATTACTAAAATTTAATGGATCCGTAATGCAATGGTTACCAATAAGTTTGTTGACTGTGTATAGCACTACTCTTGTTTTGAATTAGTGGGTTGATATATTTTTTTCTTATATGTAAATGGGTTGATATTTGGTAGATACTAATCAGTGTTTAGCGATCTAAAATAAATAAGAAATATGATTACCTTTCTAATGTGTATACGTACGTTTACATTTTTTTTTGGTAAATCGTTTACATTCTTAGTTTTTTAATTATATTATTAAATTTTATAAAATTCAAGACATGCTATTAGTTGAAATTTCAATTTCTACTTTTACAATGTGTCAAATGTCAACTTAATAAGGGTATAAAATTATAAATTTCCATACACTGCGTTAAAATCTCTTACCATTTCATGTCAGATATACAAATTTGAGCCATTCATTTGACTGGTTAATAATAATATACTATTGCATTTGTATTTATAATAGTGTTGTTTCAACATAATTTTTTTTTATCCCCTTAAATATTCTATTGCTAAAAACGCAATCCACATACATGGTTGGAATCCAAGTGTTAATGGAGAATTTATGTGCGTCATAGTAAATAATCAAGAATCAAATAGAGAATAAAACTAAATAACTTGTAATCGAGTAGTATTGAGAATATTGTTCTCAAAGTTTATAAATTCTGTGTTCAAACCTTAAATTATAACAAAAAAATACCAAAAGAAAAAATAGAGAATAGAGAATAAAAATAAAGAACACAATGTCTGTTATCTTTGAAGTTATGGGATCCAATTGTAACAGCAACATCATGCCAAATGTGGATTAATTAATCTCCAAAATTCTTTACTTTCCTAAATTAACTTTGAAAAATCGGAAGTTTCAATTTGGGTTTCATTATTTGCTATGTATACTTTAATTATGACTTATTGAAGAAGTTTCATATCAAAATAGAAGCTTAATAGGTACTTATTTCACGAGGACTCCATGGAATTTGTCATATAGTAATTTATTTAAGTTGGTTTCCTATTTCATTTTTGTGGTTAGAGTCTTTTGGTTTCGTACCTTTTCCTTTTCTTGTAAATCACGGAGCCACAGTGGTTACTATATTATATGCAGGTCTTGCTACGTATTACTATTAGCTCCATTCTCAATCCTTTTTGCTACATCTAGGACAAATTCGAATATATAGGCTAACTAGTTGGTAAATATGAATAAAGGCTTCATTTTGATGATTGAAAAATCCATATATACCTTCAAACATATTCTAAGCAATGTTTTAGAAACTCGTTCGTTCATCGATCCGGTTATTTAATCATGGCCCTAGCCAATTAACATAAAATTTCTTTAAATTTTCACTCTTTGTATTTCACTACAATAGGACTGGTAACTTTGTGTGTGCCATCTGACCACCACAGCTCCCCAAACATATATTCTGTAGTAGTGTTACTCGTACTAGTTGCTGTCAAAATAACATTAAATATATGCTTTTCACCAATTTCCTTAAACGTCAAGGAACTTGGCTCAACCGAAATATAAACTCCATTAGGTGCCCTGCCTTGAACTTGATAAGTACTTGGAGATCCAACATTTGTAACTTCACGAGTAACATTTACAGGTTCTGTCCCAAGATCAAGCACTGTGATTGAAGGATAGTTGAAATCCACCATGTTATAAGACTTTGGACAAGTGAAAGTCTTGTTATAGATAATTTGAAGTTGTTCTTGGGTGTAATTATAAGCGCATAAGAGGTTCAAGTGATCAGCAATGGTGAGATTATAAACCAGTCCAGGGTCCATAGCAAGATCAGGTTGAATGTGTCCCGAGCCATAAGAAAATGGAGTTGCTTCTTGCTGAAAAGCATCTATAATTGGTCTTCCACTGTCATCTATTGTGCTTGCTGCAAGTGTGTAGTTTAATTAGGAGAAGTTAAGAAAGCTTAACTAAAGCATGTGATAATTGATTGGACAGGAACATTAGCATATGACAAGGTTTATTACCAGTGGTCATGATTGCTGATTTGATAGCTGCAGGACTCCAATCAGGATGGAGAGTCTTGAGAAGGCCAACCACGCCAGCGACATGAGGGCAAGACATAGATGTTCCTGACATAGCGGTAAAAGGAACCCTGCGTTTATCTGAATCTAGATAACTTGGACTTGCATCTTCTGAGAAAGCAGCAATTATGTTCAACCCAGGTGCAGTGATGTCAGGCTGCAACAGAAAACAAAAATTGTAATCGCCAAATCATATCTATCTAATATAAAAGGAACAATGAAGGAGGGATGTTTTAAATGTGAGAATGACAAAGTTGATGATGGAACAGAAAACCTTGAGGATTGAGGGTTGAATACTATTAGGTCCTCTAGATGAGAATGAAGTCATAAATGGAGCTGGCTCTTTTCTCAGTTCTGTTTTTGGACTAGTCATGTTACCCACAGGGTTTCTGCAATATATTAATATACATAGAGCCATTGAGTTGCTTCATGAAGTTTCAGATTTAAACAAATTGAAAAGGCTGGTCTCCAAGAAAAATTACTTGGTACTTTTGATGTAGGAATAAATATATTCACCATCCTTGAAATTAACATTAGAAGCGGGTAAGACATGAGCATCTGCTATGAGTTCATTCCCGCTATTCTCATCATTTGCCAAAATCATTCCTATTGCACCTGCAAGAGATGCCTCATTGCCTTTTTCAGTACCTTCATTCCCTCCTCTAAGGCAGACCACTATTTTCCTCTTCACCTTGTTAGGATCAAGGGTGTCCTCTAAGCAAAGTTTGCTGCAAGAGTACACCAAATACAATGAAAAAGGATTGTTGAACAAAACATTATAAATTGAAGCAGGTGTACTTGGATTTGGAAGATTTGCACTTACGCATCAGCAGGTGGCAATTCTGGAAGTTTAGCATCCTCAGAACTTATCAAAGGATAAAATTCTTGTGATGGCAAGCTTGTAGATGAAAGACTCTCTCCCTGAAAGGTCCAAAGAAAAGAAATTTCAAGCTCCTTTTGTTTCAACTTTACAAAATCAATAACTAACTTGGAAGCCAAAGGGGTTATACCATTAAGTATTTCTTGTCACCGAGTGCAACATAGCTGGTGAAATCCCTGTCTATTGTGCTAGCAGCAACCGTGAGCATCCATGGTGACACATTACACACGCTTGCCAATGATCCTTCATTCCCTGCAGAGCTAACTACCACTATACCATTGGAAACTGCATGGAAGGACCCTATGGCAATTGAATCCTCAAAGAATTCTCTTGGAGGCCCACCAAGAGAAACTGAAAGCACATCAACACCATCACTTATGGCAGCCTCAAAACCAGCTAAGATATCTGCATCAAGGCATCCACCAGTGGGCCAGCACACCTTGTAGGCTGCAACACGGGCTTTTGGGGATCCACCCTTGGCTGTGCCATTACCATTGCCAAAGACACTTACATTTTGAACAAAATTACCCCCAGCAGTTGATAGAGTATGTGAACCATGCCCTTCGGTGTCACGTGCACTGTAGGAGGTATTGATAAGTTTTCCAACATTTGCCTCATAACCTTTGTTGAAGACTCTCGCACCTATCAGTTTCCTGCAAATAGTTCAACCAGAAAGGTAAACTGATTGAAGATGGATATAGTTTTCTTATCATAATCCCTCGTTTTTCCATACAATATATTTTTTTTTAATATTCAAGAATATAACTTAGCCAAGTGAATGACATAAATGCAAAAGAAAATTTCTTTCTAAAGAAATTTGGAGTTAAATGGGATAATCAGCAGCATATTGCCTTAACTACGTAGAACTATAGACAAGTATCCACAAAATGAAACTTGTTAACCAAAGAAAAGAAGTGTTTTTGGTTTCAAGGTTTAGAAAAAATGCCATGAAGTTGAAAAGAGGATAGACCTGTTGCAACTAGAATTGTCCATCTGACAGATCCCACACCACCTTGATGGGATGGGGCCCATTCCTTCGTCACTAAAACTTTTGGATTCAGGCCAAACACCTATTCAAGAAAAAGATGGTACTCCAAAAAGAAAAACAAAAATAAATACATCATGAAAATATGCATGTAGAGTATTAATTGTTCTTTATAAAATTTATTGGAGAATAACACATACTACAAGAATATAAAATTTACCCGAATCAAGGTTGCCAATGATTGTATCTTCACCGTATCTTGCCTTAACCCAAGTAGAGTCTTTAGAAACTATCCCATTTCTCTCCAGTCCAAGAAATTGCCATGACCGGGTGGTGTGCAGTTTCTTCACTTTGTTCAAGAACACAGATACCACATTTGGGTTTCCTGTATTACTCAAAACAATAATATCAGTTTGTAGATTCAAATTGTCTTGATATTTACTTTTAATGCTCAATGCCGAAAACAGAAAGCAGCAGAGTTGAAAACACAATATTTGGAAGATGCTGACGATAATAGAATCCCTTAGGCACATGCGAAAGATCTTTTTTCATTTACTTGCAATTTCTGCTGCTTCTTGCTCCTCAAGCACCGCAGCAAAGCCATTGATGTGTCTATTATAAGAGTAAAAAATCGCCTCCTTGGCTTTGTCATGGCTGTGAATGAATATATATTCAAGTTATCAGTTTCTTCTGTTAAGTCCCACAAAACTTAACAAGGTTTTCTCAAATCCTATACCTTCCCAAGACTGAGCCCAGTAACTTATAATGGGAGTTTGTGGCAGATTCAAGATCAGCCGGTGAAGGGTTTGGGCCATGATAGTGTGATCCCAAGTATACAATGTAGGACTACAACAAAGAACACAATAGAAACCGTGGTGAACAAAATATCCGTAAGGCAGTGCTGGAATGTCGAACTTTAAAATTCAAGAACAAGCACAGTTTTATCACCAGAAGAACAAAGGACAATAATGTATATTCAGCAACGACATAAGCAAATTCTCAGCATTTTCAGGATATTAAAACAAGAACGTACAACTAAATGAATAGAGAAGCAAAAGGTGCTTGCTTGCCTTTTTAGTTGCATGGGCCGGTTCAAAAGTTAAAAAACAAAGAAGAAATGCTGATACAAGAAG
This sequence comes from Cercis canadensis, assembly GCA_003255065.1. Classification (NCBI taxonomy): domain Eukaryota; kingdom Viridiplantae; phylum Streptophyta; class Magnoliopsida; order Fabales; family Fabaceae; genus Cercis; species Cercis canadensis. The sequence goes on from QAOA01006756.1 coordinate 237,328, forward strand.
CTGAAAAATGGAGCCATTCACCATTTTGCTTTCAATTGCAGAATTTCTCTCTCAAGTGTTTGTGCATAGACGTTCTGCTTTCTCAATCTTATATAGCTCTATTTTGACCTGTTTTTGGATGGCATTCAGGGTTTTTCTCATGTGTTCAATTTCACATATACTTTTAAGTCTAAAATGCCTTTTAATTAGATGATTAAATTTCAGAGATAGAAGACATGCTATTAGTTGAAATTTTTATTTATATTTATGCATTAACAATATATCAACTATTAACTTAATAAGTATGTAAGTATGGATTTTTGTACACCATGCGTTAAAATCTTTTACTATTTCATGTCACATTTAATTAAAAAAAAGTTGAGCAACTTGGTAATTGGCTGGTTAATGTAATATAGCATTTGTATTAGTGCTTTTCCAATTTTTCTTTTTTAAGAAGTGAATTCATGTATATTCTTACTGAAGACACCATTACAAAGCCACATGGTCTTGTATTATAAATTAAAATTAGTGGACTCCAAAACTGAAAATGGTGAGAATGATGTAGATAATATCTTATAAAGGTGCAATGATAGCAACATCATTTTCTTAACTTGGCAAATGTAGATTAGTCTCCAATTCTACATTTCTAAAGGATGATTCTTTTATTAATGAATTCCAAGTGAATTGCCCACATTTCCTGTTGCGTGCATAAGCAATGGATCCAGTCATCATCTGTATATATAACTTTTGGTTAAATTTGTAGCATCCAATGTCACAGCCATGAAAAAAAAGTGAGGTAAATTGTAATAGTGGAAAAATCAAAAATTTCTTGAGTTTCCCAATTTGTTCTTTATACCTTCATTATGGGTTAGAAGTTTGAGAGGTACTTTTTTCACTAGGAATTTGATATATGGAATTTATCTTATTAGTAATTTGGCTTGATTTCTTTATTTGTATTCTTAATTTATTTCCATTTTGAGTTGATTTCTATTTCATTTCGTGGATAGAGGATGATAAAAATGAGTTATAGTATAATAGCCAATATATTTTGGTTGCAATGTCCCTTTTCTTGTAAGTCACGGACCTATAATGGTTTGTAGATTATTTTTATATATGTCTAGCTAAATATTTGGTAAATTCTCACTCTTTTGATCCTGCGTCTAGGGCAAATTCGAGTTGATTTTGATTAGCTCAATTTCTTCATATTGATGAATGATTTTTGTTTTACATGATATGAACACAAGAAGATGAACATGGCACATGTAAGGAAGTAAGGAACCTACCTTTTTGTGGGCCTTTTTTTAAAGTTATCTTTACGCTGCCTACAGTTGTTTTTAAATTGAACAATTGAAAATCAACCAACAANGTCACGCACCTATAATGGTTTGTAGATTATTTTTATATATGTCTAGCTACATATTTGGTAAATTCTCACTCTTTTGATCCTGCGTCTAGGGCAAATTCGAGTTGATTTTGATTCGCTCAATTTCTTCATATTGATGAATGATTTTTGTTTTACATGATATGAACACAAGAAGATGAACATGGCACATGTAAGGAAGTAAGGAACCTACCTTTTTGTGGGCCTTTTTTTAAAGTTATCTTTACGCTGCCTACAGTTGTTTTTAAATTGAACAATTGAAAATCAACCAACAAAATGGACCCATGAGTTTGATTTTTGGACCATCACATGATTTAGAGAAAGCATTTAGAAACCCAATGGCAGAGAAGATAAAGCAAAATGCAGAAACAAAGGAGAACCATGAGCTAGCTTAATCTTTTTTCAGGAAGATGGTACTCCTTATCTTTTTGTTTTTGATGTAGTAAGTTTAGTGCATCCACATATATAAACCTAATTAATTTTTTTGGCTCTAGCCAATTAACATAAAATTCTCTAGAATCATTTTGCATTGTGCGTGACTACAATACGACTCTTGACTTTTTGTTTATATGCTACCAGACCACCATAACTCCCAAAATACATAATTTTTGGTAGAATTAGATGCATTCATTACTGTCAAAATAACCCTGAATGTTTGCATTTAGCCAACTTTCTTGAATGCCAAAGAATTTGGTTCTAACTCGATCAGGTGCGCTAAATATTTGCTTTTCACCATTCTTTCATTCCATCCCAAAAGTTTTGCATAACTTTTGCTTTTTTTTTTTTGTTAGAGAAAGATTAATTATATTGCAATTTATATTTACATTCATTATGAGAAAAGTTATAAAAAAGAGTAGATATCGAGTTGCTAAATAATAACATCATAAACTAATACCATAATTACCAAGAAACAAACATATAAAGACTATTAAATTACATGACAACATGGAGATTTTTAAGCTAAGAGCTCCAACAAATTACTCAAATCACTTGCCATTAGACTATATTTAGTGGCTTAAAACATAAAAATTATTAACTTAGGTCTTGAAAACCTCCTTATTCCTTAACATTATAGACGAGTACATATATAGTTGTAGCTTGGAAACTTGTTGGCTCTAGCCATTAATATAAAATTCCGAAGCATCATTTCTCATTTGCGCCTCACCACAACGGGACTCTTGACAAAGTGCACGCCATCTAACCAAGCCAAGTCTACAAATACATAATCTCCCTTCTTATTCCCATCCTTTGGACACTTGTAAGTCTGACAATAAATTAACTTAATTTGTTGTTGGTTGTAACCAGATCCACATAAGAAGTTCAAGTAATCACCAATGTCTAAATCATAAACAAGTGCAGGGTCCACTGCGAAGTTGGGTTGAATGTGTCCCACACCATAATTAAATGGAGTTGCTTATCTGATGCTAGATCCGTTGGACTTACAGCTTCTGAGTAAGCAGCAATTATGTCCACACCAGGTGCTGTGATGTCAGGCTGAAATAGGAAACAAAATCTCTAATATTAGCAAATTTGATGTTGAGAGGAACAAATGAAGGCAGAAGTGATTGAATGCAAGATTGGCAAAGTTGATGAAAGACAAAAAAGAAAGCAAATTAAGCTTGAGGATCGATGGCTGAATGGTACAATGGAGCCATAACTGGAGCTGGCTTTAATCCTAGATTCATTTGCGCTCTAGTTATCTTAGCTACTGGGTTCCTGTAATATATGTAAAAATGAAGCTATTGATTTGCTGAAACTGAATATATATTTCCATGGAATATAAGTGTTAATATTCAATGATTTGAGATAAAATAAAATAAATCTTTAAATCAATTGTATTGTGTGTGCTTGTATAGTTAACTGTTGAGGATGTTACAAGAGAAAATGTAAAATGAGTGAAAGAGCAGAAGAAGTGGGAACACCCTCATTGTGTCATCCATCCCACAACGAGCTGCTCCAGGCCAGCAATTTGATAAAGTGCGACACTTTTCTAATTTAGAAGTCAAGACTCAGGCGTGGTGTGTTCAATCTTACTATTTATTTTTTCTGGTTTGTTATCATTGAGCAACGTTAACGCATATAGATTCGACGAGTGAATATTACTCACTATATATATTAGTGTGAAACCAAATTTTTTAATTCCAGAAGTAAAGTTAACTAGTTTGTAATATTACTTTAGATGTGTTAACTTGATGGGCTTGCTGCACCGTGATACATGCAATAGAACATGTCGGTGGCAAACCTTCACGTGCCCTTCTCATTTTTGCATATGATTCTGTATGTTCAAGTTCAGCTGACTGCATTACAATTTTCTTTCTAGTTACCTACCATTGTTTAATTATAAATTAGATAGAAAAGGAAACTTAAAAAAAAAAAATATGAAAAAGAATCATTTAGGTTATGTTCATTTGACAGAAAGAAAAATGTTGAAAAGTGTGTGTTTGAAACATAGCATTAGTTTCTTTGCAAAAATTATCTTTTAATGAAAAGAAAAAAAATCATCAGTAAAACAAAAGTTAACTTCAATGTCATTATAAATCAAATACAAAATAATTAAGTGGACGTATTTTAAATTTAAAATATTTTCTAACAAACTAATTTTGGCAGAAAAAATATTCTATATATCATATGATATAAGAGATAAAATCAGAGTATTAAATAGATAAAGGCTATATTTGTGTCAAGAGATCCATATTCTTTTCAAGAAGTGCAATATAAGGAAATTAAGGAGGAACTATAAATTTAACCCATCCATATCATATTTTATTTGGTTACATAAGAGCACAATACATTGAGGGGAGGGAAAGGGAGTACAAGATGATAATAGAACTCATGACATCAAACTCTTTAGTTCTTATAACTAAAAGAGGCTCCATATCATTTAATTTCTAATTTGATATATCCACACTCGATGAATCCTTTTGGACAATCTTCAATAGTAAGAAACACTATTCCTAAATTACCCGATATTTTTAAACAAAAATTATTTAACAATTATAGCTAATATAAAATTACTCAAAATTATTTCTACTTGTGCTTCACTATAATAGGACTCTTGACTTTGTGCTTACCATCGTACCAACACAACTCTCCAAATACATAATCCGCAAACTTACTTACACCAATGCCCTTCAAAACAACATTGAATTTCTTCTTTTCACCAACTTTCTTAAATGTCAAGGAACTTGGCTCAACCAAAATTGAAACTCCCTCAGGTGCCTTGACATGCACATTATATGTATTTGGAGATCCAACATTTGTAAGTATACGAGTGAAATTTACAGAGTCTTTCCCAAAATTAGGCACTGTGATTGAAGGGTAGTTGAAATCTGCTGCATGATATGACTTTGGACAAGTGTAAGGCCTTTTAGAGAACAACTTAATTTGTGTTCGGTTGTAACCATGAGCACATAAGAAGTTCAAGTAATCAACAGTGTTTAAGTCATAAACAAGTCCAGGGTCCATTGCAAGGTCAGGTTCAATGTGTCCTGCACCATAAGCAAATGGAGTTGCTGTTTCTTGCTTAGATGAGTTCAAAATTGGTCTATTGCTTTCATCTAGTGTTGTTGCTGCAAGTGCATAATTTTAAGAAGTTAGAAAAGCTACACAAAAGTATGCCACATTCTAAAAGACAATGGACTTATATGTAGTGTAGTACCAGTGGTCATGATTGCAGACTTGATAGCCGCAGGACTCCAGTTGGGATAGACTGTTTTGAGAAGGGCAGCGATGCCGGCAACATGAGGAGCAGAAGCAGAAGTTCCAGACCCTAACATAAAAGGAATGCGGCGTTTATCTGATATTAGACCAGTTGGACTTATGGCTTCTGTGTTTGCAGCTATAATGTCTACACCAGGTGCAGTGATATCAGGCTGAAATAGGAAACAATATGTAAGTGAAAAATGATATCAAAGGGAAAAACAAATAAGTGATGGAAATGAAAGTAATAATGGCAAACTTTGTGTTGAAAGAAAGAGTATACCTTGAGAATTGATGACAAGATGATATTAGGTCCCCTAGATGAGAATGAAGCCATTACTGGAGCTGGTTTTATTCCGAGTTCTGTTTTTGCTCTGGTCATGTAAGCCATAGGAGTCCTGCAACATATTCATAAAAAGATTGACTTAGTTGTTAGAAGAAGTTTCGGAATTCAAAAAGATTCATGCAAGTGAAAGATAATTACTTGGTGCTTTTTATGTAGGAGTAAACATATTCACCATCTGCAAAATTGATGTGTGAAGTAGGCAACACATGAGGGAAAGCCATAATGCCATAATTATGTTGCTTATCATTATTAACCAAAATCATTCCTACTGCGCCTGCAAGAGAAGCTTGTTGCCCAATGTCAGCTATTGCAGTAATGTCTAGAAGGCAGACAAGGATTTTACCCTTCACCTTCTTAGGGTCAAGGCTCCCGTTTTTGCAGGCTTGGCTGCAAGAAAACATGGTCTATATATCAAGATTAATCATTTAACAAGCAAGATAGTTTAACTAAATCAAGTCTAGGGAAAGGAGGTTTGTGCTTACGCATCTTCAATGGTCACATTAGCAGCTTTAGCATCTACAGCACTAATCAAAGGGTAGAATTTCTCAGATGGCAAGCCTGTAGAAAGACTAGCTCCCTGTAATTGATATAAAATAATGAGCACATTCCATAATTTTAATGTTTGTTTTAAGCAAAACTTGGTTGAAGGAAAATTGGAAGTGACACAATTATTAACATAACCTAAAATGAAAAATGATGATACCTTTAGGTGCTTCTTGTCACCAAGTGCAACATAACTAGCAAAGTCTCTATATATTGTGCTAGCACCAACAGTGAACATCCATGGTGACACATTAGTTACAGTTCCAGGTTTCGGTCCTGAATTCCCTCCAGCGCTAACTACCAATATACCATTGGAAACTGCATGGAAGGCCCCTATCGAAAACCCATCTTCAAATAATTGTGTGGGAACAGGCTTACCCAGAGAAAATGAAATAACATCAACACCATCACTTATAGCAGCATCAAAAGCAGCCATGACATCTGCATCAGTGCATTGGGTGACATCAACTAGAGGCCAGCACACCTTGTAGGCTGCAACACGGGCTCTGGGGGATCCACCCTTGGCAGTGCCATTACCAAGACCAAAAACACTTGCTCCTCCAACAAAATTACCCCCAGCTGTTGACAGAGTAAAACTGCCATGGCCATTGTAGTCGCGTGCTGTATACAACGATTCGTTAAGTTTGCCAACAATTGCCTCATAACCTTTGCTGAAGAATCTTGCTCCAATCAACTTCCTGTGTAGTGCATATGTAACATAAATATAAAGGTTATTAGAATGAAGGGGGAAAAAATGTTTCTTTATCACACCGCATTGTTCAGTTGACCTGTTGCAATGAAAATTGTCAAATTGGCAGATTCCCCGCCATTTTGATGACACAGGGCCCATTCCTTCGTCGCTAAAGCTCTTGGATTCAGGCCAAACACCTATGCAAGAAATTGTCAATAAATTATGGCAATTGACAAGAGGTGGCCCCAAGTTATATGGAAAATGTGAAGCATTAACTTTCTGGTGATCCTTCCACTTGCAAATGATAAACAAATATGATCCAGGCACAAAAGAAAACCATACAGTAGTGTAAATGATCAAATGAAGGAGGAATAAAAAAAAATAAGAAGAATCTAGTGTCTGAAGATTAACCTATTTGGTGAGTGGTGAAAAAAGAAAGTTACCAGTATCAAGGTTAGCAGTGATTGTATCTTCACCATATCTTCCTGTCTTCCAAACTGAGTGTTTAGGAACTATTCCATTTCTCTCTAGTCCAAGAAATTCCCATGTCCGGGTAGTGTGCAGTTCATGCCCCTTGTTCAAGAACACAGACACTACATTTGGGTTTTCTGCACCCATCCAAACATCATAGTAATTTGTATATTCAATAATATTAACAGAGGAAAACAGAGTTAAAAGCAGTAATACTATATTTGGAATATGTTGATGACAATCGAAGCACATGGTAATGATTCACTTACTCGCAATCTCTGCTGCGTCCTGCTCCTCAAGTACTGCAGCAAAGCCATTGATGTGTCTATTATACGAGTAAAAGATTGATTCTATGGCCTTCTCATGGCTATGAATGAACATTAAACACGAATTCAAGTTGTCATTTTCTTTTCTTCTGTCTATATATAGCATTAAAAAGAGTTCATCAAATGCAATACCTTCCAATGTGTGAGGCTAGTAAATTATAATGAAACTTTGTTGCAGACTCAAGATCAATAGCCAAAGGATTTGGGCCATGAGAATGTGCTCCTAAGTATACAATGTAAGACTGCAAGACAAAACTGAGTAGCCGCGGTTAGTGAAAATGTTTATTTGTAAGCCAATGCTATACTTTGTAACTTTGGTATTTGAGAAGATAAAAACAATTTCATCAACATGGTGACTATTGAAAGTTTAGCAATATAAGCAAAACATGAATAGAATTTCAGAAGAAAAAAGAGCTTGCCTCCTTAATGCCATGCGCTGGTTCCTGCAAGAAAGAGCAAAGAAGAAATGATGATACAAGAAGGTGGATAATGGAGAAACCCATTATTTTACCCTAACTGCTTATACTGCTTTCTTTTCTTTTAAAAAGTGGTATGGAAATGGCACTATGCAAAGAGGAAAAAGGTTGTTCTCTTTTTGGCCTGTTCTTGTAGTCAAAGATGCATGCATTTACTTTTCTTAACTTGTTTTGGCTTATAGTTTTATACTTATATATTCCCAAAGCAGCCTTAATAGTGAAAGGGGTAAACCAGAGTTGACCATTCAAAAATGATTTTACTCATCAATCACATCATATTTGATGGTAGAATTTCCTCTTTGTTTTAAGGTTGGAAAATGATATTATTGCGTAAACTCTTATCCCAAAATGAGTGGATGAAAAAAGAGTACCCACAATTTGAAATCATAAGAATTTGAAGATAATTGAACAAAATTAGATTTCAGTAGGCCATGCAATGAGGACTCTGTTGTGGAATATTGTTGATATATTTTCAATACTATGACATGTCCAAATAAAATGCATACAATATCAATTATAAGATATGATTGTGATAGACTAAGTCGTCAAATTTGAATATATGATTATGAAGTAAGCAAAACGAATTGATTGATAAAATGAGATACAATTTAACTTGCAGAGTATGTATTAAGCTGTTACGGTTCTCCGACACTCATTTTAATATTGTAGCTACCAAAAAAAAAAATCCATACTTTTTTTGAGTTTCTATGCTTTTTTTTATAAAAATTCCACTAAAATTTTTNTATTATTATTATTATTATTTCTGTTCATGGAGTTCATGATTTTTTTAAAAAAATTCCACTAATTAAAAGTTTTACTCAATAGATGTGTAAATATTATTTTCCTTCCAAAATTGCGGCATTTAAACATGAAATCCAAGTTATAAAATAATGTAATACAATATTCGATCATAAAACCATCAATGAAATTTTACTTTGCGATTATAAATAGTTTCTTTCTTTCTTTTTAAATTTTTTCTTTTATGACACCAAAATGGAGTTAAAAGGGGCAAAACAAAGTAGGGTTACCTCCGATTTTGTGTTATGGTGGAGAAAATAAATACCTTTTCTATCTTAGACAAAGCAAAAAGAAAAAAAAAAAGNGTGTAACTATTATTTTCCTTCCAAAATTGCGGCATTTAAACATGAAATCCAAGTTATAAAATAATGTAACACAATATTCGATCATAAAACCATCAATGAAATTTTACTTTGCGATTATAAATAGTTTCTTTCTTTCTTTTTAAATTTTTTCTTTTATGACACCAAAATGGAGTTAAAAGGGGCAAAACAAAGTAGGGTTACCTCCGATTTTGTGTTATGGTGGAGAAAATAAATATCTTTTCTATCTTAGACAAAGCAAAAAAAAAAAAAAAAAGACTAGAAAGAAAATAGCATGTTCAATTTGGTTGACTAGCTTTACCTTTGATCTACAATTGTGTAGGCCAGATTCTGTATGAACGGCCAAGAATTGAAGTCATAGCTAATTGGAAATGTTGACTTGTATTACATAACTAACCAACCAAAAGAAGATCCTCATAATATTCCATATTCTTGCCAAAGAAGATCCTCACATAATGCACTTGCTTTCTCATTTCATTCCCACAATTCCCTCTCTGCTATGATCGTTGAATGGCCAAAGAGTAAGCAACTTCTGCTGAAGAGTTTTGCCGTGAAAGGTGAGTTCTGCAACTCTATACCTGCCCTTTGCTTCATCTTCTTCTTAAAAGTTGTAAACTAGACCACCCTTTTATCTTGTTCAACTCTTCACTTCAAGGAAAATTGATTTCGGTGTTGATGCTAAACTTTACTGGAAGAAAAAGGAATCTATGTATGTTTCCTTGTTCCATGTTATGTGTAGCACAAGTTTGTGGTCCACCCTCGCATTTTCCATATCACCGTAGAAGCTAAAGAATCTGCATTTAAATGAGAATTGGGTGTCTTTTCAGTTTCATCTTCTCATTATACTTGTTTATTGGGAGACAGTAGAGTGCTGAATGTATCAATGATTTGTGTTATTTTTCATTAAAAATAATTGTTTATCTTCTTCATTTTACACTTTCTTAGAATAAAAAAAATTAGAGGCCGTTGAAAATGAGATGCACCTAATTTTTATTTTTACTCTCTCTACCGAGTATTAATTAAAGAGTGGAAATTAAAATCCTTTCATTTTCTTTTTCCTCTCAAATTTTCACCAAGCACTCCCTTAAGAGATTTTTCCCAATTCAGTTAAAACTTTAACTATACTGAATAAACCAATCTGCAGTCGATGTTCAGAGAATGTTGAAATATTCTTAGACGATCAGAAATTGTTCTCTCATTGTCACAGACTCGTATGCCCATGCTGATTTTGCTGACCTGCCAAGTTTTTTTTTTTTTTTTCTTTTAAATGTGGTTGCCTTGCTTTAGATATTTCAATTTTTATATCCATTCCATTTTGTGTCATTGGTGTAAACAAAGATAGGAGAATATAAGGTGCTGTTGGGAGAGTGTTAACATCATTGATGCTGTAAATTGGTCAAAAATGAATGGTCACGAGATTGAATGAGGAAGAGATAAGAGATAAAATTCTAGTACCGTGGAAATCCATCAACAGTATCTTCTTATGGTAGTTTCTGTTCGATAAAGACAATGTAAATTACTGCATAAGGTTACCTTATCTGTTTGCAACTTTATAGATGTCCATCCCCTGCCTCCTGAAAAGGACTAAACGCTGCCAACAACTGTACATAAATAGAGCAAGCACTTAGGCATTATATTATGATATGAATCATGGTTTTCTTTGGAACTGATCATGTTTGGTCTTGCTTCAAATTTATGTAATTAGGTGCCAATATATCGGAGGGTATCAATCTTAATGATGTCAGTTTAATATGTTTAATCAGTTGAAGAGATTTGGATTTGTCAAAATATGGCATTAAATATATCATCTTGTTCTCAACAATGTATGGATTACTCTGTAGACTCTTTTAAATGATAAGGGTAAACAGCAATATCACATTCCCATCCCATCAGAACCATTTGCATTGATGAATATTTGTGTCTTTTCTTTACATATCTTTTTGTAAACGAGAATAGCTTTGTTTACATATGAAGAGCATTACATAATTATATCTACATCGAAATCAGAAAAAAATCCATTTCGACAAAAGAATTGCATTCTCCCAAACAAATCCTGCACAATAAATATTCAATCAACCTATTTCGTGGGTATTTTACTTATATAACACTTTTTCTTCTTCCTCTTCTTTGAAGTTGGAAGATCTTCAGAATCCTTTCCAAGCACTTAGAACTTCATGGAAGACTTCAGCTATAAGTTCCCTGTCTGCACATTGCAAGAAGGCACTGAAATCATCGCGAATGTCAAATATTTTACCAAATTTCACAAGATATCGCATACAGCTAATCTTGAGTTTTGGCAATTGATATAGAGATGCATTTTGGAGCCTCTCAAGGACATTCTTAGCATCAATATCTTCAAGAAGACTGTCATGGCATGCATCTTTCAAGTCAGATATGTCATACTTATCGGCTGCATGCAGAAGGGGCAGCCTGTGTGTCAGAAACTCTTCATGTTTGATGTTCCCATAAAGATAATTGAGGAAAGCCTGGCAAGCTTCAATTGACATGTCTGAGATGTCTATGGTTGATAACTCCTTCTCCTTAAGATTATGGGAGAACATGCTGCGGAAGACAGGTGACCGAGCAGCTAGAACAGCACGATGAGCTCCAATGCTTCCATCTGAAGCATTTATCATTATGTCTGTGTGGATTCCTTCTGTTAGCATTCGACCAAGAGATTCAAGAGCTGAAGCATTTGATCTTTTCTGCGTAAAACCTTCGGCCCAGATGGAGCAAGCTTCTCCACCCTGTATTTAAAAGAAAATGGTAACTGAGGTGAGAAACTAATAGCATTCATGATTATCAGTAATAATCCATCAAGACAGGACAAAGGGATTAATTATGTGTTCATGATTATATTACATAAACCATTAAATCCCCTAGAATCATTCTAGGTAGATTGTCACATTTCAATTGTCTCAAAATAATTATCATTTGTAATGAATTACAACAGGGATAAACAAATGTAAAGATGTTTACGTTTGGGGATGCTGTCTTCAAATCAAGGAACTCAACGTCAATGATGAATTTTCCAGTTAGTGGAACCTCAACTGCCCAAACAAAGTCTTCGTTGTTCTTGATCTGCTTGTCTTTAATTTCTGCATCAAAGTGAAATAATAATAATCAGTCCAATCTAGAGTGAGACAAGGTTGAACTGTTAAAACAATAAACTTTTTCACAATGGAATATTATTGGGGAATTCTGAAGACGCAACAAGTAAATGGGGTAATGGCTTTTCCTAACTTTTGTTTCCAATGAACACTCCATATTTCAGAAAAGTCCAATCCAATATGAACAGCATAGAACCTAGTCCCAAAAGGCAAGAACAAGTGTATAAATATTGCAGCAAATTTCAATAAGCACTGTACTATTATGAAAGATGGTTTTCAATCATATCCTTCTAACTAATTATATTGTATTAGCAAGAAAAACAAGTAAAAAAACCAACTTTGATTACCTGGATGAGTCAAGGCCTTGCGATCTCCTGCAGAACTAACCACGCGAATGATGAAAGATGCAATTGGAGGATTATCCCTTGTTAGATTGGATATTTCTGGGTATAATTTAACAAACAAAACCCGGTTCTTCTCTACGGACAAATGCCTTCATTTCAAACGAAGAAAACCCAGTTATCCACTGTATTCCAATCATACAAAACTCTCAAAAAAATCTCAAAAGCACAAAACTTTACCCCCTTTTTCTCTCAAATTTTCTGAGATACCAAACACTTAGTTGCACAGTTGTTCCTATTTCTGTCAGTTTCTTATGCTTTAGAGTAAAACATGGAAAAACATGAAGATTTTTCAAATAGATGAGAAACAAAAGCAGAGAAAAACTCACTAACCAATTCCACTTGCCGATCTTGAAAGGATCGGACTTGCGGTAAGTGCAGGAAGCTAAGTTTTCGATTCTCCATTGTGCGAGACGAGAAGTGGTTTCGACTTTGTAAGCAGAATCGCTCATCCTATTAGCAAAAGCGAGTGCCACAGTGATTTCATGGATGCAATCGAAGAAACCCTCCAACAAGAACTCCCCAGCCTTTCCCAGGTTGACTGTTTCTTCTACAACATTCACTCTTCATAAATGATGCTCTGTTCTTCACTCTGTTACACTACCCACTGAAACCAGTGTTATAGACAAAACCCAGAAAGATACAGAAGAAATTCAACAATTTTCAATCTGGGTGTTGATTATTTTTCAATTTCTTCCAATGGGTTTCGGGCACGCAAGGAATTCCAGGTTGCTTTACGGTTTACTCCATTGATGGCGAACTTTCCCGGCAGGGAAAGGGAGAAAAATATTAGAGTATGGGTGTGAGAATGAAAAAGAAGAAGTGATTTGGTGGTATTGTTGGCTTACACAGCACTTTTATTGGTATGAGATGGTGATGGGTAAGAAATGTCATTGGATGGTTTGGCTTGGATCATAATTGGTTTATATGTATTCATCTAATTGGTTTGCTTGAAAGGGAAAAGAATATTTAATTTTTGGTGCTTTAAAGGGAAGTATCTATTCTTTGGTAGTTTCCAAAACATTCTTCACTCTTACATTATATTATAGAAGCAATATACTTTGGGTTTGTACCAAAGAAAAATTATACTTTGGGTCACCACCCAAAAACATAAATTGCCTAAAACCATTTCTCTATGATTCTATCCACCAGGTGTCCTATTTCTCTCCTTGCATTTTTATGTGAATTTTATGCTAAGATGGAAAATATACTCTGCAATGTTTAACCCTCTGTTGTGGTAAGTCCACACAAAACCAAATGCTGAGTATTTTTTACTTTTTCCTTTTGGCTAAGCTGTATGGTTTTTTAGCTTAGTAATCTAATCTACCTGAAGTTGTTTCTGTGTTCTTTCTACCTCCTTTTACAGGGGAGAAGAAAATAAAAAGTGAATATTAAGTACATTTAAAGTGCTCTCTTCGGATAACTTTTCAGTTTTCACTAAAACTCAATTTTAGCTAGTAGAAACTCATTGGTTGTTTAGGAGCTTTGCAATCAATGGACTGCCAATACCCTTTCAGCAAAGAACTACAAGTCTACAAGGGAAAAAGACGCCAAGTCCCATCTTTCAGCTGAGCTTAAAGTTCAATGTGTACATTGCTGAGATCACACACCTAACATTCATTAAACTTGGATAATTCTTTCATTTTATTTTCTTTAATGGCGATGATTAATTTACCTAACTTTCAACTTTCTTCTCCTCATACCCAAGTTGACGCAATTCAACATGATTACTCCAAATAAAGAAAAGGAGTGAGATAATTTAAGTCTTTGCAGCAGTGTCCCATTAAGATATGGAAGGTGGGACAAAGGAAAGTATGGTGCATGTTGACGTTGATGGAGAAGTTTGGAATCTTGGCAATTTTCTCTTTTTCAGCCTAAGAATCTTGAGATTCAACTGTTCTGTTTCCTTAATCAAAAGTCCAACATTGATAAACATTTGATTGGAAGATATATGGTAAGTTGCTAGGAAGCGTAGGCAAGTAGGACACAGCAGATACAACTCTTTATCCATCCTCATTATTGGAAAGTCCAGTAATTATTTTAATATATAATAAAGATGATGGATGCCATATTGATTACTGCAAGTATAGGGGAAAATGATGGCTGCCGTACTGATAAAATAATAGAAATGGAGTAATGTTATTCTCTATTCTCATTATTATTTTTTTGATCGGTTCTCTATTCTCATTATTAGATTTATACTGTATCACACTATTATAGTTGATATGATTTGTGTTCAACTAAACATTTTTTTTTATTACATAAAAGCATAAAGCGTTAGAAAAAAAAAAAAAGATGTACATAGCGAGAATAGAACTCATGACATTAAATACTATACTTCTTATGACTAAAAGAAGTGTCACTAAACTCAGAAATCATAGTATCACTTTAGCTAATTTGAGAGAATATGACATAAAATAACATGTAATAATATGTTATGATAATAATTTTTGCCATCATCAATCTATACCATCAATAAATGTGAGTACAATATTTACCCCTTTCAATGAATAAAGCCCCATTATGATATAGCATACAAGTGTTATGATGAGTGGGATAATTAATGGAGAGAAATAACATTAGGATCTGATATGGTATAATTGCCATTGATTGTGCTAATATCAGGAGATCTCATATGTTATAATGAAGCCCCATTATAGTACATCGATGTAACCTAGAGTAAGTGGGATAATTAATGGAGAGAAATAACATTAGGATTCTCATATGGTATTACTGCCTTTGATTGCTGCCATTATTATTTGTTCTTGCCTTGTTGCATCCTCTGATGGTCTACCATAACCAGTTATCTAATATCTCACATGATTTAGTAAACAAGTGATTTTGATTTGTGATATGTGAAAAAAAATATTATATGTAAGTGATTAGAATATTAAGGAATATAATTTTTCTCTTTCTCGAGACTAAATATATATATATATATATATATATATATATCACACGGGGATTCTATGATACTACATGAGTATACCATATTACACTGATGTGGCAAACATACATAATTTTTATATTTTATTGAATATAAATATAATTTATTTTATTTTCTCAAATAAATTTAAAAATAATTAATTTGTACACGTGTCATTCTCATATTGGCTAATCTCATATAGTGTGACATACTACATAAATATGAAAAGTATCTAAAAAACCTCTCTCTATATATATATATATATATATNGTCATTCTCATATTGGCTAATCTCATATAGTGTGACATACTACATAAATATGAAAAGTATCTAAAAAACCTCTATATATATATATATATATATATATTATTGCTAATCGTCTAGCAAAACATTGTGTTTTCTTTTTGGACTAGATCTTGTATATATGATATATACTATGTGCTTTATCTATTTGTCTTAAAAGCCAAAATTTTCCATCATTCTAAAGTGTGGTCCTATGTTGCACAAGGTACGCGTTTCGTCTCCGGTACGGGTACGAAATGTGGGGATGACAATTTTTAAAAAATGTAGGTACATAGATGCCACGTATATACATATATATATATATATATATCATATATCAAATCCTTAGCAAATATCAACCAAAAATTCATAGAATAAACAATTTTAAAATTCTCAAGCATTAAAAAATATCAACAAAAATCCTGAGCTGAAAAAGTGGAACTAGGGTGAAAATGGTGAAGAAATTGACCAATTTCGGTTTTGAATGCGGGTTGAGGAAGAAAATTGGAGTTCACCTCAATACAACATCGTTTCTGGCGACCTGGCACTCCACAGCAGATGAAAACGGCGTCGTTCCACTAATGGGAGGGACCGGTCATCTCCAAACGACGTCGTTCCACTTAAACTTTTTGCTAGGCCATCAAACGACGTCGTGCTCAATTGACCGGGATTTCAATTTGCATTTCGCCCACGTTTCTTCCTGTCTCAACTGAGTGGGACGCGTTTTGCGTTTCACGCACATCCTCGAAACAGGTACGTGCTGCAAAATATCATGACTAAATATCAAGGTCATTATAATTTAGCAAAAATAGTAAAATAGTGGTCACTGAAAACGGCCTTTCCATAGAAAATAGCATGAAGAAAATTTTCAATGACTAAATATTATATTAGGCATTTTAATTTAAAAATTCAATATTTAACACTCATTGGATGAGGTCAGCTCAGATAGATACACTTTACTATTCTATCTTGGTAGCTTTGCTCGTGTTTCAGCCCGGGAAAATAGTTAGGTCATCTGCCTTTTAATTCCTTAGCAATGCATTATATTGTAACCCAAAAAATAAAAAAATAAAAGAAAGAAAAGAAATGCATTCATTATACAACGAGGAGGAAGTATGGGAAGATAAAACTATGGTGTTAATTTTTAAGGTTTTTTTTTTTTAATAATATTAGTCTAAGCAAACTTATTTATATTGGGCTTAATTAAAAAATTTATTATTTATGAGAATTTCTTCCAACAACCTTAAAAAAAAGAATTTTTGAAAAATAGATAAATAATATAAAAATATATATGAGAGGAGCCTTCCAGCGTACTCAACATACACTACAAATGTAACTAATCAACACAATAATGATTTCATCACTAAATAAGTCAGCACATAAGAGGATTAATATATTTCAGCAAGCAACAAGTTTCATTAGAGCTGAGAAAATTGGGATGAAAGCAAAGATTGCTAATTTTCTTATTGCTATAATAGTTGTCAAGAGTTTAGGCTTGTTGCATTTTATTCTATCTATATGTTCTTATATTTTTTTAAAATATAAATAAATAAGCAAAAAAAAAAAAAACAGAAGGGATAACCCGTTTTAGCTCGCAGCCCGTGGAGGACCGAGCTGACCCGTCTTTCAGCTCTAGGTTTCATCTGTGAGGAACAGTCCCAACAGTTTGAGCCAGAACTTGTTTTTGCTTTTCCATCAACGTTTCCTCTAACAAAAGGGCCTTGGGCAACATCATGGCCCATACTTTTTTTTTCAGTTGTGGCCCATGGCTTTATGATAAATAGCACACCCTTATTTGTATTGCATAAAAGTATGAAGTTGGCCCTTCTTTCAAAGAGTTTAACACAAGCGCTACGTTTGTGTTTTGAAGTAAGCTTTGGCTTCCATCTTTTTTTGGTTCAATGGTTTGGAAATTTAGTTGAAGGAAGTGTTTTAAACTTTTGACTGATCCATGCAACCAAGAAGGAAGGGATATTGGAGACTGGTGCTGCCCTAATTATTGCTTCTACATGAATCACTTCACAGGGAAAAAAAAAAAAACATAATTTATCTATAACGTTTTCATTTTTTTTGTTTCACTGAAAGCTACAAAATATAGTAGTATATCTCATTGTAAAATTTTATTTTATCCGCAACCAATAGAATTTGAATCTGGTATATTTTTTATGAAATACCAAGTGCTCAATCATTGAAATGTCCCATTAGAGACTACTTTCATATATTCATGTAATGCAAGCATTGAAAAAAGAACAATTTTGATTTGAAGTATCAATATTACTTTATTAATTGCATAACTTATCATAATCTGTTCATAAATTGTTTGTATAAAATGTTATGCTTGCTTAATTTATTTATGCATTTTATAGAAAGTTAAAACAAATAAGAATTTGTCTAATGATAAAGTTTTTTGTCATCCATAGAATTAGTTAGTGAAAACATACAACGACCGGTATGTAATTATGGGTCAAGATTGTAATTTGAACATGCACATCGTGGATTATTCCTTTTAAGACTGATTCTTAAAACCATCTATTTTAGATGAAAAAACAAAAACAAAAAAACAAATGAGCTGTCCAAGACCAAGACTTTTTCTGATACTGACAAAACATTTGAAAAGACAAAAAAAAATTCCAATGACGAAGACGAAGACTTTTGATTATGGAGTCAACTTTGAGAAAAATAACGTTTGGTGTCAACTTCAAGAGCTGCAGTTCGAAGAAATGCTTCAAGTTCAACCATACCTTGTATGTAATTGATGCATTATTTATGTCTTTTTAGTTCAAAAAATATTATTTGTACATTATTTACACCCATGCATTGCGGGATAAATTCTAGTGCAACTTGATTGGATATATAATATTAATGTCCTACATATCACACGACAATCAAATTTCAACATTAAGTCTCTACTCAACACGACATTTCAATTATTGAAGCTTCACATGGGGACCAAAGCTGTAGGGATATTCATATTCTAGCACGACGTGCTGCCATAATATATTTCAACTCGTGAAAAACCAGTATGATAAGAAACTCACAAATGAAAGTGCCGAAGTAGTTGTATTAAAAGATATTTGATTCATTGATGTCTCTCATCAAAAGGATAATCTAACTCTTCCAGATTTTTAGAGGCATTATCCATTTTGCTCCAACTCAAACTCTACCCTATTTATAAGTATTATAGATTAAATAGTGAAAATGAGCTAGTAATACTTTTTGCATACTAATACATATTTTTATAATTGATAGAATCTAATTCAAACAAAAAATGAGTTTAACTGAGCTAGTTAAATTAAACACAAATTAACACACATAATATAATTGATCTAAAAATTTATTAAAAAGGTTGAAATTTTAGGTTTTACATTTGAATTTTTATTCTTCTATATTCCCAACTAAAAAATATAATTTTATCTATCCATGACAAGAAAAAATCTAATTAAATTGAGATTGCAGTAACTATGTAAGTGTGTATTATTGTGCAAGTTCCAAATTGAATAATATTAATTTTTCTTTTGTGGTGTTTAAAACGATACACAATCACTATTAAATAATACTAAAATCATTCTCAGAATTTGTGATTTAGTGTTTGAATCCAAAATTGTAAAAAAAAAAAAAACTACACAATTGCGATAATGAAAGCAATCATAGGGACAAAACCAATAATAATAAATTATATAATTTGAAGAAAAATCATACAAACACATACTCATGTACCAAATTGCTTGTGGTCTAATGGAGAGGTTGTTTTCAGAACTTTCAGATTTTGTGTTCAAATACAAAATCATGACAAAAGTATCAAAAAAAAATTTTCTTAAAAAAAAAACACACACACACACTCTCTCTCTCATCAAACCTCGTTATTAATTTGGATCACACAATTCAAATCTTGATTCACATAAATAGTGGAAATTGACAATGGTAATATGCTTTAGTGGAAATTTGAATGGTGGGTTATATATATAGCTTCCTTGTCGTACGTAATTAGTTGAGTAGATATAATTCAGAAGAGTACATATGATATGAGAGGCAGGGACTAATGAATTGACCCATAACTAACTGTCTTGACATGCAATTAAAGTTGGACTTTGGCTTCCTTGTTGAATTGGAAAATCACAAATTAACACGACTGGTTCGAATGAAGTAAACTGCGATTTTAGAAACTTTATTGGTCGTAACAAAGAAGCAAAATAGAAATATTAGAAGAATGGTAAATCACTATCGGATGGACTCTAAGAAATAGAAGAAACGCTTCTTACTAACTATCTGCTTTTCGGGATAGTAAAAAACTTGATATGGAAAAATAAGAGACAGTTGAAAAATATGGGATACACCTTTTTATTCTCTTATTCTCTATCAAGTATCAAGGAGTAAAAACAAAAATCTTTCCGTTTTTACTCCATTTTCTATGTTTTTAAATTCCATCATCTACCAAACACACTATTGAATTTGAATGCTCGCCATAAACCATATATTTGAATGCACTTATATCCTTCAATATATGGGGCATTGAATTATGCGAACTTTATCAATATACATGATTCATTGATATAATGGTTTCAGCCATTGTGTGAAAATCACATAAACTCATTGCTATATAATTAAAGAAGGCACATAACTAAGAAGAAGCTCAAAGACAAATCCTATTAAAGCAACTGGAACATATTAATTATATTTGAGAGAGAAAGAGAACACAATATTACAAATCTGATTGAAAACAAGGTTTGCAGAGAGGTCATTCATGGCCTCTCACATGATGGAGCAATTGCTAGGGTGTGAATCATCATAAACCACTTGACAGTACGAGGGATAGGGTGGATAAGGACTACAATAAGCAATTGCCTTGCATTCCTCTTTCTTTTTCTCTTTATCACCATCTTTCACTTCTCCTACACTTAAAATGGCGGCATGCCGGCGTAACTTTTTCCTTAAAACGTTAGTCAAGCAAACTGAGTCAACTCCATCTCCGGTTACCTCCAATTGATCTTTCTCTTTCCCCCCTAGTGCAACTGAATTCACACCTGCGTGTTTCGATAGTAATTAATAAAAAGCAGAACCATCATGTAAGAAACCCTAGCTAGTTCTAAAAGGCCAAAAGGTTTGGAACTAATAATGAGCTAAAACGCATGTACCTTGTGCCACTGCAGCAATTTTCATGGCCTTTCTTCTGCATTTGTCACAGTCCATTGACACCCTTATGATTATTTTTTGCTGCACAAATAGAAAGTTCAATATTATGCTTGAAGAAAATTTCAAAACACATGGAATCAGTAATCATTATAAGCGATCTTACCTTCATGACTTGATATGATGATTAGAGAAAAATGGTTAGCTGCGTACGTACTTCGAGTTTTGGGAGAACCTTGATTAATTTTTGAAACCCAGACCAACCCCTTCTTTGTGTTTGTGGTTTGGGGTGTTGAGAAAGGCTTTATTTGCTTATAATATATAGCGTCTAGCAAGCTAGTGCCTTTTTTTTTTTTCAAAAACACACGGTATGCAGCTTGCACACGCCAAGTTAAGTTGTATAAATAATATAGAAATTAAACTAAGGCAGTGATAAAGGTGGGGTTTGTTCTTGATTGATGATGATCATATGTCTCATCAAATCTTGCATGTGCTTGAGAGTTGAGACTGGGTCATGCATTTTGTCTTTTATGCAGCTACTTGTATATAAACAGGAATAAATGCTTTTATTAATTTCTTAATTAAGTTAAATATCAAGGAGTTGCACCTCAAAAAAAAAAAAAAGGACTTGCCATATAAGCAATATACAATAATTGTGTTCATATTAAGGAAAATAGCAGTGAACGACAAAGTTGAAATGGAATTGGTTTCTAGTCAATTCATACCTTATCAGTATAGTTGCGGTCCAGGAAAATCGTGTTTGATAAGATATTTGTTATTTGTTAAAACTGGGAGGCATTTTTATCTTTAATTTGATTGAAACCTCTTTCTTAAATCATGATTTAGACTTAATTAACAATTAGTAAGGTAACCATTTCCAATATAGTGACCTGCAAATTTGCTAGTTGGTGAACTTCCGGACATAGAAAGCTAATAGCTGAAATTGGTCTTAAGAGTAACTCACTAAACTTTCCTCTCTTAGGATGGGAAGGGTGTTGATCATTCTGGGTTAATTCAAGCAGATGTAACCAGTGCTCTGCCCAGGGAAAAAAATAAAGTGAACTGCAAACCTTTGCTCTTGACTCTTGACATACTTGTTATATTATGCAGCGGGAGAGGTCAATTTTGGGAGGATATAGAAAGATAGAAAGTATAGTTCCATGCTATATATAATCTGTTTTCACTTTTGATTTTTTTTTTTGGTATCGATTAGGCAAATGTAACATTAGTGAAGATTCTACCATTAGCAAAACGCTGATTAAAACAGTATAATAATTAGTAAGTGAATATCATAGTTGTTTATATATAGTTGTGTTAAGCAGAATTTTTTTGTTACAGTAAACGTAATTGTTTGTTATTTTTTTATTCAATTATCGATGGTATCTGTTGAGTGAATTTTACACTCACTTTTTAGGTGTCCTAGCTTAAATAATTGAGAAGTTTTTGTAGATCAAATGGCTATTTAATGAGATTTTTATGTCAAATNTCTATATATGTTTGAATGAGTTTTTTTTTTAGAGTTTTTAAGTACACTTTATTAAATTAAAATTGAAACTTTTGGAGAAGCTCAAAAAGAAGGAGGAGCATGGAATGTAAAAGAGAATGTCTGAAATTTTTACATTTCCAAGAAGCATCTTCTCCTCAAGTTATTGACTCCATCAACGCTTATAAATTTTATTTAGTAGCCGCAGGAGTTGGTGGAGTAAGGCTATAAATAGCCTTTAATGCTCAGCTGGGGGTTTCTTACATAAAGAGGGATTTCGAAGTTTTCACAAAAAGGGTCTCCTTCCAGTGTATCAATACATTTGTAAACTATCTAAATATAAATGCAATTATGATATATTATGTTGCCTCTGCCATTTCTAAAATTTCCAACAGAAACTTTTACATTTTCCAAGAACCTTCTTCTCNAAACACGCAAGCTCTGGTGCGCACGACAAGAAGAGACGCGCCGTGGGCCCCACGGCGTGTCCAGTTAGCAGGCGCCGGAGGCCCCACAGCGCGTCTGTGGGCCCCGCGTCTGACGAATATTTTTTTTTTTATTTCCAATTTTTTTTAAACTACATTATTCCCGTAATTATGTTTCTGACTACCCTATATGTGTAAATAACTTTCCCTTCTACATTTATTCGGTCAAAGTGCCGTGTATCAATACATTTGTAAACTATCTAAATATAAATGCAATTATGATATATTATGTTGCCTCTGCCATTTCTAAAATTTCCAACAGAAACTTTTACATTTTCCAAGAACCTTCTTCTCCTCAAGTTATTGACTCCATCACGCTTATAAATTTTAATTTAATTAGTAGCTGCAGTTCTTACTCATGCACCAAACCATAACAACTCGGATCCCCAAGTATGAACTAAAATTAATAACTCCAGCGACAGCTTGCTTTTATATGCATGTGACATCAGAGAACCCAAAAAAATAAAAATTGGTACCAAAAATAATGTATATAGAGAAAGAATTGTATATCTAGACTTGGTTTTTTGCTTTTATGTCGTAAGTATTATCCCTATATATATCCTCGTTGTTATATTAACATGATAATACATAAGCACAAACAATATAATTACTCAAAAGATCTCTTAAAAATGTGAAGTAGTCATGAATTATATGGATCGACTTATTGATATATTTTGAATATCTAAGGTATTTAACTTAGAAAATTAAAAACATATATGCTAATTTGACATGCGAAAGTTAGGAGTAATTTCCATTTTTTATTTCTTTACAATATATTTCAGACATCATATATTTTCAGTATTATATCACACATGCCTTCTATGCACCTTATCAAGGTAACTAGAAGCAATTTTGTGCTGCACCTTATCAGTGCAGTATTTCCCTCTAAAAATGAACTTTTCACTTCATTGGAAAATTATATAATCTGATACTGCACATTCAAAGATCAAGCTCCAACATATTTGCAAGCACTATTATTCTTGGTTTCTTAAAGAACCCATGATATAAGTGGCTCCATCAATTGCATTGCATTAGCTTGCAACAAGAATATTTGAACATAAATTTTTCTTTTAATATGGTACATTTCATATACTGTCATAATCTTGAAAAGAAGTACATTTAAGGCTGAAATGGCATCAAGGTTTATCTTTATGAAGAAAATTAGCAAGGTGCATAATAAAGTCTTACATGCCTTCAAGTAAAACTGCAAAAATCAAAGACAAACTACCTCAGTACTCCTATAACCACTTCATCCATCAGATCCATATGCCCTGGTTTAACAAACATGATCCCCCAAAATTTTAATACTTCACTGAAGAAGTTACTATGCCTTTGATTTCAACAGCTACATGGAGAATATCTAGACCTGCATCCACGTTGACAGAGGAAACCTTTCAATTCAGAGCTCAGAGTTAATTCTCATTATTCATAGCTAACAGTACACAGAAAGAAATATTGCAAACAAATGGTTATTTTTGAATGCTGAATGAAGATGGTTGATATCTTAAAAATAATGCACTGTTAAAGATGAAAAGCAAAATACAATTTTACAAATAAGAGAAAGCTTGCATTTATAATTCTAAACTCTGATAATAGCAACAGTCTATGGCTATTTAGATAAAATGGGTACCTTCATATTCTGAAGTTGGATGGAAACAAAACGTTCTTGATTCAACTAGGCTTTGAATGCTGAATGAGACGGCTGTTGTAGCCATCATTTCTGGAGCCACGGTTGTGACAAATCCATACAAAGCGCACATGCTTGATGATCCAGTACCCTTGTCCATGCAGATCTGGATCAATGCTTCGATTGAATTCATTTGGCATATCAACAGAAATAAGATAAGTAAGGTTTCTCAGGTGGTGGATGCCAGAGGGCACCTCCTTCAATAGGGGATTATAAACAATCTGAAGTTTTTCAAGAACTGGCAAAGCTCCTTTGTCTATGGAGATGGAATTCAATTCAGTTAAGCCTCCCAGTGTCAGCTCCTTCAGTTTTTGAAATCCACCTTCTTGGAAATGCAACTGTTCTCCATGAAATGCATCACGGAAGAATGTAAGCTCCAATAAATTTGGCAAACTTTTGAGACATTCCAATGGGTCATCAGTTAGCTTGGAATAGGTAATCCACAGCTTTTGCAGATAGTGAAGATTTGGAACCCATTGTGGCAGCTTCTCTAATCGCCCTTTCAAGTGAAGCTTGCGAAGTGGAGGGGGAGATGAAATAAACTGCAAATCAATGATTTCATCTTCAGATGTTGCAGTAAGATCTAGAGTCTCAAGTTGCTTCATCTCATCTATTGAGGTACAAAGGGCCTTTCCAAATTTTCTCCTTACATTCTTTTTAAGCCTAACTTTCTTAACTGCCTCAACATTCCCAATTCTCTGATAAGGTCTATGCCACCATGATCCATATCAACATGAAAGAGCTTTTGCAGGTATATTAGGCATCCGATACCACCCTTCATCTGCACCCCTCTTTCAGAGGACACAGATACTTCTGTGTCGTCGTTTCGATGGTAAGCTAAAAGATGTCGTAGCTTTGTAAGCTTGCTTATCTGTCTTGGTATCATGTGCACAAGCGTTTCCTTTAAATCCAAGGTTTCCAGGTTTTGCAGCATACCAATGGATTTAGGAAGAGTTTTCACTTGTGTTTTCCTTAAGCTTAAGTACCTCAAGTGAAATAAATCCCCCAAATTATCAGGAACATAGTGTAGGCCGTGGGCATCTTCGAAATCCAGTACTTTTAAAAGCTTGAATTCTACAGAGATTTTGCCCACAAAAGATTCTGGCAATTTGACTTCCTTGAAGATATACATGGACCGGATGCATGAGTTTTCATTGCCCCATAGAACAGTGAGAGAATCTGTTGCTATTGCCACACGCCGAGCTATTCCATCAAAGGTTGATTGATTAGCTTCATCCACAAAACGGCAGAAACTTAACTCCTCCATTTTTCTGATGATCATCTCACGTAACAGATCATGGACATGACATTTTCTAGCTTTCTCATCAATGTTAAACTCTGAGACTTGAACCAAGCTTCTATGAACTAACGCCATTAAGTATTCTTCTGCGACTTCCTCTAAAGTTTTTTTGTTTCCTTTTTCACATTTAACAAACCCTTCAGCTCTCCATTGCCTCATCAATCTCACACAACTAATGGACCAGTCCTCTGGATATATTCCAAAATACAAGAAGCATGATTTGAGATAGTAAGGTAAATCATCATAGCTGAGAGCTTAAATCCTCTTTAAACCAATTAAATAGGGATTACTCCCTAGCTCATAACTAAGATTTTCATGCAACTTTTCCCATTCAGAAAATTTCTTCAATTTGGTTGACAAAAGACCACTAATGGCCACAATTGCAAGTGGTAATCCCTCACACTTTTGAACAATCTTCTCAGATATATCCTTGAGTTCTTCTGGACATTGCCTCTCACAATCATGCCGGAACGTCTTCTTGCAGAAGAGTTCCCAGGCTTTGTTTAAAGACAAAGGCTCCAACTCATGCACATGAACAAGGGAAAATTTCCTACAAAACTCAGCAACATCCATGATCCTAGTAGTGACTAGTATCCTACTTCCGTTGTTATTATCAGGTACAGCAAGCTCAATCTTATCCCATAAATCTACTCCCCACACATCATCAAAGCAGATTACATACCTCTTTTGCTGCAGGTAATCCCTCATATCAGTAATCATTGACTTCTCATCCCCACTGTCAAAGCTGGAGGGTAGCGGTTCCTCTGTAGCTTTGCAAAACTCTTTCCTCATGCTCCTTAACAAGTCTTGGATAGTGTATGCCTGAGACACTGTGATCCAAGCAAAACAATTAAAGTGATCTCTCACTTTCTGGTTGTCAAAAGTAGTCTTGGCAAGAGTGGTCTTTCCATGCCCCACCACTGAGATTACAGTGAGATTTGGTGTTCCCTCTACCAACCAAGCAACCAATTGATTTCTTGGGAACTCGAAGCCAACAACTTCAGCTTCCTCGATGAAAAGGGAAGCCATTCGTGGGTCATGCCAGTTAACAATTTGGGCACCCTGGAGTCCCCTGAGCATAACCCCTGCTGTAAAGAACAATGAAAGCTACAACTACCAGAAGAAAACTAAAACAAAATGGCTTTGAAGCGTGAATAATTATACTAGAGTATAATATTACTTTTTTATAAAAAACAAGTTATCCCAGGAGTGNAGCTCATAACTAAGATTTTCATGCAACTTTTCCCATTCAGAAAATTTCTTCAATTTGGTTGACAAAAGACCACTAATGGCCACAATTGCAAGTGGTAATCCCTCACACTTTTGAACAATCTTCTCAGATATATCCTTGAGTTCTTCTGGACATTGCCTCTCACAATCATGCCGGAACGTCTTCTTGCAGAAGAGTTCCCAGGCTTTGTTTAAAGACAAAGGCTCCAACTCATGCACATGAACAAGGGAAAATTTCCTACAAAACTCAGCAACATCCATGATCCTAGTAGTGACTAGTATCCTACTTCCGTTGTTATTATCAGGTACAGCAAGCTCAATCTTATCCCATAAATCTACTCCCCACACATCATCAAAGCAGATTACATACCTCTTTTGCTGCAGGTAATCCCTCATATCAGTAATCATTGACTTCTCATCCCCACTGTCAAAGCTGGAGGGTAGCGGTTCCTCTGTAGCTTTGCAAAACTCTTTCCTCATGCTCCTTAACAAGTCTTGGATAGTGTATGCCTGAGACACTGTGATCCAAGCAAAACAATTAAAGTGATCTCTCACTTTCTGGTTGTCAAAAGTAGTCTTGGCAAGAGTGGTCTTTCCATGCCCCACCACTGAGATTACAGTGAGATTTGGTGTTCCCTCTACCAACCAAGCAACCAATTGATTTCTTGGGAACTCGAAGCCAACAACTTCAGCTTCCTCGATGAAAAAAGGGAAGCCATTCGTGGGTCATGCCAGTTAACAATTTGGGCACCCTGGAGTCCCCTGAGCATAACCCCTGCTGTAAAGAACAATGAAAGCTACAACTACCAGAAGAAAACTAAAACAAAATGGCTTTGAAGCGTGAATAATTATACTAGAGTATAATATTACTTTTTTATAAAAAGCAAGTTATCCCAGGAGTGTCGGCTTTGATTTGTTAGGCTATTTTGGACTTGTCAAATAATCTTGTGCTCATTTATTTAAAGTTACTTTATAACTTTAATTAATCTTTATAAAATCTTTTACATACTCTAATTTAACCAATGTAGAACTTGGTTTTATAAACACGTTTACAAACTATTTCAACAGTTGAGGACCTTGAGGCCATATCTTTGGCTTCTTTCCCTGATATTACAAATTGAGG
Source organism: Cercis canadensis (assembly GCA_003255065.1). Classification (NCBI taxonomy): domain Eukaryota; kingdom Viridiplantae; phylum Streptophyta; class Magnoliopsida; order Fabales; family Fabaceae; genus Cercis; species Cercis canadensis. The sequence goes on from QAOA01006756.1 coordinate 265,515, forward strand.
ACTTAACACCCTGAATCTCAGAGGCTAGTCGATGACGAGTTTTCAGTGTTTTGGTTAGGCGAGAAATGCTGTGGAGCAAAGCCATGCATCCATGACCATGGGGCTGCTTGTGCTTGGCCACATAGATGATTTATTCATCTATGAGAATTTCTATTTTAAAAGCAACATCTCGAAGCTGCTTTAGTCAAGCTTGAATTCCTTCTTTAAAGTCTCCTTCAGTGTTAGCCCTGCTATCTGCTTCCTTGAGACATGCCTGAATGCTCTGTAGTTCATCTTTGATGTCTTCAAATTCTCTGTGGACACTTCTCAGAAGAGTTGCTTCTTCTCTTAGGAGTGAGAACACTTTCTCCAGAGCTAAGGATACTGATAAATCTGCCATCTCGCTTTCTCTCTTTACTTCTGCTCTGCTCTCAATCCATAGGGTATGAAGAAGATATGAGAGTGGAGGATTGTGAGAAATAAAGAAGAAAAACAACAAAAGACCAAGACTTTGACTGTCAGAGCAGAGCTATATCAATAACATGGGACCCACTCTATTTGCTGACTGGTCAATGCACCGTGCACCACACTCTACGGGTCATCTGAACTTGAGTTTTGGTGGGAGAAGCTTCAAAGCAATTTACGTCGTGTTTATTGGGCTTGAAATGTTTTGAAATAGTGCTTAATGCATTTTATTGTTATTATCCCATCAACCAGGTAGACCTGGATTTGTCTTCAAAACATTCTTCTGCGGTCATCTACGTAATTATTGTGATTCCTAATCTTATTTAACAATCTGGGAACTCCGTCTTATAGACACGTTGCTTTCCTAAATAGTTATTCCATCTTAACCTATGTATAAGAGATCGAGAATTTTATGATACTACATAAATATGTCATATTACAGTTGATGTGACAAACATCTACATTATCAGAGGCATATATTACAATTTTGGCTGCTGGATTAATTTTACAGCCAACTGAAAGTGCTATTCTGAATGAACTTTGTAAATTTAACTCAATAATTAATGAAAAATACAAAGAAGCCTCATAAATTAGTCTTGAGGTACATGATTTAATTCCCCAAATTGAATCTTTTTGTGTATCGTGTTAGAGGATGTGGTGAGGAAGTGACGTCGTCAGTGGTGAACTGACGACGCTGTGAGGAAGCACGCCGTTGGTAAATTTTCAGCAAATTGGTTACGAATCTTAAGATTAGTAGGCTTGCCTTCTTGATTTGTTTGCCTTCAATGGAATTATGTTGCTTGATTTGTTGGGGCAGTCGAGGTTCTTCTCACATTTCTGGATTCTTCTGCTTTCGATGATATGTTTGAAGTCTTAACAACTCTCTTACAAAAGACGGCCTATTGTTGTCATATTAAATTTGGTGTAGACATGCAGAGTGTTGCTTATGCAAAAAGGAAGAAATCTAACTACTTTGGAAATTTTTTGGCCAAATTTAAAATTATAAACAGAAAGCTTTATTGAGGCTTGCTTCCGCATGAGGATACCCATAAAGCTTTATTGAGATCTCCAACCTTAGAAACGTCATTTTTTGCACTCAAGGTGATTTTGGAGGTTAGCATTGTGCATTGTGGGCATTATGAATTTATGGACACATATTTTACTAGAATTTTACCCTCCTTCGATTAGCTGGCTTTCTTTACATTTCAGTAGCGATTTTGAATTATGGGTCTTAGTACGTAATTTTTGTATTCCAATGGGTATTACCATAATTTAACCCATTCTTTTTGGTAACCGGAAAACTTAAAACTTGCCAATGACAAAGCCACGTGTTTGTCTTCTATTTGTTGTTTTTGTGAAGTATACTATACTACAATTATATAGAAAGTAGGTAAAAAAACCTCCATAAGAGAAATGCAATCGGGATTTAGAGTTTCTTATCCATTATTACTAAAGAATTTTGAGATATTAAGATTTTTTTCAGGGTTTATTTTTTTGTTTGTATTTAAATTTGAGTAATATATAGCCAAAAAAAAAAAAGGTTTCTTATCTATTATCCTTTAGTGTTGTTAACGTGTGGTGATAGAGTGGTCAATTTAGTCAAAATGTATGGTTATTGTTCATCAACTAGCAAGTGAATTTGATTTCATAACAATTTTATAATTAAATATGATGATTTGTTCCATTGGATACTGGATGTAGACCTTCCTTTATGGAAAATCTATTACTAGATCATATTTGGCGGTTTATAATTTTTTTTCTATTCCAAATTTTATAATGTATTTTAAAAATTGTTGGCATGGCAAGTAGATAAAAAATTTGAAATGTGATTAATTATAGTTTCTGTATTGATCCTATACATAAAACCAAAAATTTATTGACTCTTGATCCTATACATAGAGCCACAATTCCTCATTAGTTCTGTCTTCCAAATTATATGCTCTTGAAGCTTGCTTTTAGTCACCAGAATAACACATAAAACTAGCTAGCCGTAACTCAAGATTAAACTAATACACTTTGAATTTGTCATTAAAATGACCAATTAGTGCCAAAGGTGTCAATTTTATCTTTATGTATTTTAAACAAAAGGCTTACATCAGAAGGTGGGGTGACAGTTGTAGCATATGGTTATTGACTCATTAGATATTGACTAATTACACACATTTAATTAGACTAGCTTTTGTTACTTTGCCTCGGGGATAAGGGTATTACTAAGAGTTAATCTGAGCTTGCCTCAAAATATATGTTTCATTTCAAAATTTTGAAAAAATACTTTTAATATTTTAAAAAATAGAGGAGGAGATGGAGCTTCTCAGTTAACAAAGAAGCATACAACATAATGTAAAATAGGAAAAAATATTGTGTGCTTGAGCTATTTGCAGGAAGTTGAAGCTCACAGCGAGGAAAGTAAGATATGGGAGAGAAATGAAGTTCCATATTACTGGAATGAAGGGCAAATTAAAATTTAAGCAGGGATACAATTATTTTATGTACACTGTGCAGGCATATTTTTGCATGTGACCTGTCACTATTCCAATGGAATATTTCTATACTTGATAGGAAATAGTGTTTGGAATAAAAAATTTATTTTCTTTGTAGCTACCCAAGAAACTGTTGTACGTAGATCCCTTCCTCTAATAAATGACTTATTAACCAACTTTGCTAGATCTCCCTCTTATCACTTCCTATTATCTCATCAAGACCTTCATCATACAATACTCAATACTCAACCAATAAGATAGATATCTCCTTGACACAACAGACTTGTATATTCATTTTCTTTCAAGGAAATCCCCTCTTCTTTTTATTTTTTGATATATTCATTCTAAATGTATAGTGTCACCTTAATTATTATAACTTCGAATTTTCGATGATAAAATGACGAAAAGATATTTGAAAGTATATATAAATTTATTAGGGACATCAAAATCTTATGATGTATTGAATTTGGCATTGAAGTAATTAAAAAAAAAATTATGGAGGAAAAACGAATGAGTTCAATTTACTTTCGGATAATAACTTACATAAAGCATGGACTTTTACATTTCTTATTTGCTCAATGCCATGCTTTTCAAAGGAACTACAGCTATATTTAAATCCCACTTCATAAAATGCTACGTTTAAATTGAGAATATTGAGAGAAAAGGAAAAAGAAACGTAAAGTTTTATTCTTTTTTTTTTTTTTTAATACATAACAAAGGAAAGAAGAAATAAAGGATAACAAGTAATTCTTCATCTTTTTTTTTTTTTTTTTGTTNTTTTTTTTTTTTTGGCTAATGAAGGATAACAAATAATTCTAAAATTCTCCTCAAGGCCCTTTCTGAATAACATTCTGAAAACGTTGGCATTCTTATTTCTTACATAAAGTTGAACAACAAGACAATAATGACGATCGACAATGAGAGTTTTTTTTCTTTTTTATACTAGAAAATAAAATAAAATAAAACAGACTCTAAATGTATTTTAATCCAAAAACAAAAAAGACTCCGAATGCATGATTCAATGAGAAGAGACTCAAAAGTTGAGTGATTTAGCCCAATTAATGGTGGTAATCCTCAAATTGTTCGGACAACAAGACAAGGATGAAAACGAATAGTGAGAACATGAGTGCTGTAACCCAAAACCACTTATCTGTAGTTTGATAAGGTTCTTGTCGTATCATCCTAGGAACAGGAGCCCTTGGCTCATCAAAATCTGGACCGAATAAAGCACCTATCTCATAATCATCACCTGCGCAACCAGAAATATTAGTAGGGGAACATAAGGCATAGCATAACATTAACATTCCAATAAGTAGGCAATAGGAAAAGTTATATATAGCAGGGATGGAATTGATCAAAAATGAAAAAGAAAAGCTATAGCGGGGAAAACTTACTACCATGTTTCTTCTTCAAGTCATTAATGTAATGAAGAGAGTTGCAGTAATATCTGTTCCCTCGGCCCCGCTTATTGAAGAAAAGCACACTTGGTACGTGCTTAATCTTAACATAGTCTCCATGATTTGGATCCATACTATGTCTGAATTCCTCAGGCATATCATAAAATCGAAGAGTTTGCAATTTTTCAAGATTCTGGATGTCGTTAGGCATCTCCACTAGCTGTGGACATGGCCCAATGTAAAGCTTTTCAAGTTGGGGAAGTGCTTTTTGATACACTCTCAATGTCTTCAAGCCCCGCAAATTCTTCAGGCGTAAAATCTTGAGTTTTTGCAGCCACCCTTCTTTAAAATGCAATTCATCACCTTCATATGCGTCAAGCCCAAGCTCTAACAGATCTTTCAATTCTTTTAGAACCTCTAGTGGATCATTTCTCAAACCTGACAAGTTCAAGATTATCCTGACTAAACTTTTGAGTTTGGGAATCCACTCTGGCAAATTTTCTAAACGCCCTTCCAAGTAAAGGCGCTGCAGATTCTGAGGAGGAGTTAATGACTGCAAATCAAGAAATTCTTGCTCATTCACTGCTTCAATACTTAGTGAAGAAAGGTTGTTCATGTTCTCAATGGCACTGCATAGAACTCTTCCATTTTGCTTTGTCAGCTTTGTGATGCCCAGCTTCTTTAACTGCTTCAATTTTCTCAGTTCTTTGATTATGGAAGCTCCTTCACTTACATCAACAGAGTATAACTTTCGTAGGGACGTTAGACGTCCAAACCCTTGTTTAATCTTCACTCCTTGCAAGGAATCCAAACTGGAGTCAACTTGCTCGTGGAAAGAATAGCCTAGAAGATTACGCAGTTTGATGAGCCTGTTAATCTCCTCAGGTAGCTCAAGAAGTTGGGAATTTTTGAAGTCTAAGGTTAGAAGATTGTGAAGCTTGCCAATTGATCTCGGGAGCGTCTTGGTCTTTGTATTCCTTACACTCAAATACCTCAAATTCAACAAATTTCCAACTTCTTCAGGAAGGACATCAAGAGGTGCATCATCGAAGTCTAATGTTTTTAACAGCTTGCAAGAGGAAAACAATGAGTTGATTGAAGACCTTTGCAGCACTTCCGGGCTAAAAATAAAACAAGAGCGTATTTTGGACTTTGCAACACTCTCTAGAGTGCCTTTCTCAATACTGTTGCTGTCATGGATTGATAAGCGGCGAGGAAAAGGTGTAGAATTGAAACTAGAATTACCTGTTTTCTTCAACACATGACAAAAATTCAGCTCCTCACACTTCTTGAAGATGAAGTTGTGCATTAAATCATGTACTCCGCAGCTTCTAGGTTTCCCATCGAAATCTCTCCACGAAACCTGAACCAAGCTTCGATTTATCAACTCTAGCAGGTACTCCCATGCAACTTCTTCAAGTGGCTTCTCTGGATCTTCATCTACAAACCCTTCCGCTATCCACAGACGAACAAGTTTCTTGCAGCTGATGGAGTAGTCTTCGGGAAATATGCCAAAGTATAGAAGACAAAGCTTGAGGTGGTAGGGAAGATCATAATAACTTTCTGACAATACTGACGTGAAAGCACTTAGCTGGTCATTGCCTGACCATGAATTGAGGCTGTCGTGAACCTTTTGCCATTCAGATTCGACTTTATTTTTGGTGGACAGAAGACCTCCAATGGCAACAATTGCAAGTGGTATCCTTCCACATTTGTTTACAATGTCAAGGGATAATTTTTTAAGATTTTCGGGCCTAGACTTGTCAAACTGGAATGCTTTCCTGTAAAAAAGATCTAGGGCTTCTTCTTGTTGTAGAGGGTCCAGTTGAAAGGGGCGAATTGGTGCAAACCTTTGACAGTAGTCTGCAACTCTTTGCTTCCTGGTTGTGATTATTATCTTGCTGCCTTCGTCATTCTTTGGTAATGCAACGTCAATGAGTTCCCAAAAGTCTGCAACCCACACATCATCAAACACAACCAAGTACCTCTTTCGCTTGACATATTCTCTGGCTTTGTTAATCAGCTCCAGCTTCTCCATTGTCTCAATTCCCTCCAGAGCCGACTCATTTTTCTTGTAAAACTGTTTGATCATATCCCTTAGTAATTCTTCCAACTTGAAAGAATGTGACACAGTGACCCAAGCTTGGCAGGGGTAGAATTTTTTAACCCGGACATCGTCGTAAACTCTCTTCACAAGAGTAGTCTTACCTATATATGCATAGCAAAAATACAGCTGTCAAGTAGGAATGTTAAAGCATGGCTTAGGAACAAGGTGTTATATATGTAGGATCCACAGTTCTATAAACAATTTGTTGGCGGTTCTTGGACCTACAAAATATGTGTTTGATCATCATGGTTTACAATATAGTGAACATTGAATATTAATAGTGAAAATCTATTTATCATAAAAAAAAAAAAAATACAACTTCTTCTATATTTTTTATCCTAGAATATGGGATTTGAAGAATTTTTTTTTCTTAAGTTCTTAGTAAAATATTATTCATCCTAGATGTCTTTAAACGGACTACTTTTAAGATCCTTATCAAGTAATTACATGCAATTGAATCATATTTATACAAATTATAATCTTGCCAAACTAAAGCCTTGAACTTAAACAAACACAAATTTTTACAGACTTTCATCTTCTGTTCTTTCATCCGCTATGTTTTCTAAATAATTTTCTCAATATTATTCGATGGATATCTTTCTTAATTTCTGTTTTAAAAAAGAAACAAAGTTTGTAAATTTGTGTTTGTTATAATTATGCTCTAAAATTATGCTTTAAGTTAGCTTTCATATCTGTTTTAGGTTAATTTTTTATGGCAAAAATAAAAAGGATTATCATATTTCACAAGTTGACTTGCACAATTTAATTTCCACAACTGTCTTATATTTCAATCTGTTTAGATAGAAAAAAAAATTAAAAATGTTTTATTTTATGTACAATTTTTCTTTTCTCATAAACATTCCTCAAATGTCACATGTGAAGAAGTGATCCCATCTAAATGTTTTTGGGTCAAATTCTGATGAATTTGAACTAGTGTGTAGACAACTTATAGAAATATGATTTGATGATAGTGTATATAGTAAGGGTAGACAAATAAAAAAAAAAGCATTGAAAAGAAGAAGGAAAGGCTACCGAGTCCGCCAGGGCCGACAACAGGTATGACGGTGCGTGTAGTTTCGTCCCCTAGCAGGCAGTGTAGGAGATTTTCCTTTGGGGACTCATTAATCCCCGCAACCTGATCATCATCCATGTAAAGTGCACGCAGTTTATGGATATCCCCTAAGGAATTGATGGCACCAGAACCAGAAGAACTTCTCCTTCCCCCTGCACCCTCATCAGATAAACTTGCCTTCTCTCCTTTCAGTCTTTCTATTTGTTCTCTAATTTCTCCGATCTGAGATATAATCTCATGGCTTGGTTTTATTCTTTTGACAAAGCCACCGATTCGAAATAGCAAAGAGACAAAGCCACGCCGCCCTTGACTGCGGTTCGCCACCTGAAGCAGGTACTCGTCGATGACATCTTCTATGCGGTGAGCTTCTTCCCTTACTTGTTTGACCCAGTTCTTCTCCTCGTTGCTGGTGTCTTCCCTTCCAGCCCTCGCATCTACATCTCTTAGAAAGGATTGAATTGTCTTTAGATCTTTTCTGATGAATCGTACTTGTTTGTGAACATCTCTCTGCAGCTTTACTTCCTTCACCAATAACGGAATCAACTTCTCTGTCACTAAGTTCACTGCAGTTTCTGCCATGATCACCTCTCTTCCTCTCTCTTTCTTACCAAATTAGCTTCAGTGTCCATATATTTGCAACTTTGGCTATTATTTATATTTCCAAGAAGGAGGAGCATTGCAGAAGAATGTGTGAAACTTTTACATTTCCAAGAAGCTTCTTCTCCTCAAGTTATTGACTCCATCAACGCTTATAAATTTTAATTAGTAGCTGCAGTTCTTACTCATGCACCAAACCCTAACAACTCGGATCCCCAAGTATGACCTAAAATTAATAACTCTAGCTACCATCCAAATTACGTATTTAGTGACAGCTTGCTTTTATATGCATGTGACATCAGAGAACCCAAAAAAATAAAAATTGGTACCAAAAAATAATGTATGAACTATGAAGAAAGAATTGTACATCTGGAGTTAGTTTTTTGCTTTTATCAAGGTATCTTAGTATTATCCCTATATCCTTGTTGTTATATTAACATGATAATACATAGCACACACAATATAATTACTCAAAGGCTGTAACAAACTTCTTTGTCCTTTTGTTATAAGACTACCCATTTTTCTTTTTAAAATTTTTTAAGCCTAGTTGCTTATCATCTTAATATAATATGAGTTAAATAATTTTTCCATCTCTGAATTATTTTTCAAATGTCACTTTAGTCTTTAATTTATTTTTATATCACTTTAATCCTCAAATAATTATTCTGCACGTCAAATCAATCTTTTAAGTGATTATTTTTTGTGCTACATATGACTGTTTTGGCAAGCAATGTGATTATTCGAAGATTAAAGTAACACTAAAAATAAATAAATAATTAAAATAATATTTAAGAAATAATTTAAGAATAAAAAAGATATTTTACTCATATATATATAATATTTATACGTTTGAATATGATAATAAATAGAGGAAATGATCCAATATAGTGTGCAAGCAATGCCGAAGTACTTCTATGGTACCAAACGCATAGACATTGACAATAATATTAATCTTTTATGAACTCGTGATTCAAATGGCAAAAAGAAATAGAAGATATAGAAATTAAATAAGAGTGAGCTTTAAAAGTTTGATACGTAAAATTAATGGTAGACTTTTTCTTTGAGCAGTAATAGTATAATATGGTAGACTTGACATTTTAAAATAGTGATGCCAATAACAACAATTGAAACAGACAACTAATGCTGATTAATGTGGGAAATTTAGACTTCTTTGAATTTAATCTCAATCCATATTGCTTCTATCGTTTGGATTTCAGATGCTGTAACAAACTTCTTTGTCCTTTTGTTATAAGACTACCCATTTTTCTTTTTCTAATTTTTTAAGCCTAGTTGCTTATAATCTTAACATAATATTTATACGTTTCTTTCATAAGAATATGATAATAAATAGAGCAAATGATTGTTTCTCATCTTCAAAGGCCTAAGTAAGATCACAATGATATGGCCTCAATTAGAGAACTCTAAAATAACAATTATATCCAAGGAACAAGAAAAGAGAAGAGGGACTTACTATTTCTTTGTTTTACCAAAAAGTTTCATCTGAAGATATAGATCCTGAAATATGAGTAATCAGGGCAAGGATTATGGTGTATGTGGCCTGGTGAATAAAGCTTTGTTACTCACCAACCAAGTAAAAAATGTCTCCCTATATTCATTTCGCAAAGAGAGCTATATTAATCCATTGTAATTTTCTATCAAAAAATCCATAGTAACGATTAATGAGAACCAAATCTTAGTACACTCACTGAAAATGATGCAGATAATTCCAGTAAGCAAAGTTTTTATTGAAATACACATAGTAATCACTCCAAATGTTAATGCACAAGAACAATGTGATGCTGCTCCTTGAGCAAGTCAATTGGAACATTTAACTAGAAAGGAGAATTTCTTTACAGTGTGCTTGATTCAACAAAATAAGAATGCTGCAAGAGATCAGCATATGCTAAATATTGACAAAATAAGTACACATCTTCTCATAACTCCAGCTAGCTACTGCTTAACAAAAATGCTTGAAGAAGCCCAAAAAAAAACAAACATCTACCTCTGTTGAACTTTCATTTGCTTCATGATCAATATTCAGGACCCTAGAGCATCCTTCTCATCCCTGACCTCAAATCATTCAATCGCTGAAGCTCATGCTGGACATAGATGTCACCATTCAAAGTTCTCGCAGTCGTGGGCACTTCAGCAATGTATCTCTCAAAGTCAGGCCTTTCTCCATGAAATGAATAATATGAACTCTGAGCTATTCTTCCAAGTACTCCTTCGAATGAATGATCTGCTCTCTGACCAGTTCTTCCAAGTACTTCCATATAACTAGAGATGCCACCAACGTTCTGAAAGGGGTCCTTTCTGGCTGTAAGTGATGGGGGTATCATATTCCTAACATGGTCATTCTGAAGATATCTAATATCAATTGGTGTTGGCCGTGGCTGCAAGGGTCTCTGAAAGTCAAGCCTCATTCTACGACCAAAATAGCTACCATCAGGAGTAGCTCTTTGTATTTCTACCACACTGTTTGAATTGCCACCAAAAATCAGAAGGTGTTCATTTCTAGAACTAGTTGCCAATGGCAATCCTGCATTCATTTTTGGAATCTGACTTGTTTGAGGATAATAATTGAGATCAACTAGAGTTGGCAATTGCAGAACCTGACTCTCTTGGAGTGGGGGATTTCTCTGTTGTATATGCTTTCCCATCATGTGTTCTCTCATAGCTCTGGGATTGTAAATGAACTTAAAAGTGCTGCACTTACCCAACCGGAAGCATTCATCACATCTTAAACCATCACCTCGCTTGTTGTTATAACCAGGGTAATCTTCTTTCTTGAAGTCAGCACACTCAGTCAATGACAGAAAGCTCTGTGAAGCAAGTTTCTCTAAGTTCCAGTTACTATAAGGAACTTCAATTTTATGATTAACATGAATCTCACCATTGGCTCGGAGCAAGCCCCTTGCATTTGTGAAGAAACCAAGCACAAGGCCCATGTGCTTCCTGTTGATTCCAGTGAAAAGGCATAAAAGCTTTACACTATAACATATAATCACATTATGAGCAGATAAAAATTTCATATAAAACATTAGGTGTCAGGTATAACCAAAATAAAACAGATTAATTACTATAATTATGAAACAAGGAGACTTTTTTCTTTCACATGTTGAACATCAGCTGACGGGGACACACAAGAACAAATTTCAATCTTTAAAAAATTTTCCTATATTAGTTACTGACATACTTGAATAAAATTTTCCTATTAGTTACTGTCATACTTGAATATACAAATCAGTGAATGTGGAGAAACCTGACAATTTGCACAAGTCATTAACTTAACGTATAGCATCAAATTGCTGTTTCAGTTAGATTCTAGGATTTAGAAATCAAAATTGTCACTTATGTCATGTATTTTAATTTTAATTTTTATTTTAATTTTTTGTCAGAACTTATGTTCTCGATTCAAAGTTTTAATGGCAAGTACAATTTTTCAGAGGCTAGAAAATAAAGCAGATCTACACGTTCTATCCATTTCACAATAATATTTTGGACAAAGGCAGCATAGCAGAACCATGAATATTACAAACTAATCACAATGATATAAAATAATCATATTCTTATGGAAAACTCACTTAATCAGTGAAGGGTTCTGTTCCTTCCCATGAAAGCCTGCATGAGGAAAGTTGAATATAACTCTATCAAATCTCCGCATTCGCAAATCTGTGTGAAGCTTCATTTTGGTTGCATCCACTCCATGTAACAGGCATGCTCCCAGCTTTTCCAAGTTTTCCAAATTTGACTTGGCTTTCTTGTATTTCTTGATAACATCATCTTAAGGAACAGGGAGAACATTGATGACATAAGCTAGGCAGAAGCTTCTATAAGAGTAACAAATACAGTAACCACAACCAATGAAGAGCAAAGCAAATTAGACAGAAAAGTTATGTCTAGTAAATAACATCCACTACCATATGATGTTAATTAAGATGTTCAGTATTCTTAAAGCAATTATAAAACAAATCATCACCAAATAGTGGAGAATCAGAACATGAGTCAGCTTTAACAAAATAGTAATAAGTAAATCTTCGTTTGGAAGTCAAATATTTAATTCCTTGACTCCTCGCCACAAGCCGATTGTAGGCTAATAAACTGATAGAAAGCAGAAACAAGCCCAAATGATAGAAACCTTTTCTCCATTTGTTACATTGCAAACCCAAAAGTTACAGACTGGCAACTGATAGCAAAGTCACAATCATTTAACATATTACCAACCTATAAACTAAAATTTCCAACCTTTTTGAAATACGAAAACAACACAATACCTCATTTGGATGCTGCGAAAAAAGCAAGCACGGAGAAGTTGAATAAATTTTAAAACACCAAAAAAAAAAAAAGGTGGATATCTTTCATCGTTTCCCAAACAACCAAGTCTTTTTTTTAAAAAAAAAAATAAAATAAAAAATAAAAAAAGAGAGAGAGAGAGAGAGAACTCTGTTGTTTTAAGAATATCAAATTTAATTTTTTATTTTTTTAAAAAAGTAAAGTTCCAGCAAAACATGCAATATCTTAATCTGGTATGATGAAGAAGCTCCACTCATGATCAAACCCCAGTACGTGCTCTTGCTGTGAAAGGGGAAAATGAAAGTCCTTAGACAGACCAAATCAGCAACCTTTCGGTTTTAAATTTTTTGCCCAGTTTCCAAGTTCCCAACTTTGACATTGTAAAAAAATAAAGAAGCAAAAACACATGCATTGAATAAGAATAGAGGGTGAGTGATAAAGAGACCATATGAATCAAGAGAGGAAGCGACGATGTTGGAAGCAGAGGCAAAAGAGTGAGCCAAGCAAAGAGAGAAGGAGAAATCACCCTCTCCCACCAGTAGTATTTGATGATTTGATGAATAGTATTTAACCCATTTTTCTGTTTCTCCAGTTGCTTCTTCTTCACTCTGCCTTTTCACTTCATCGGCCATATCAATTATCAACCCCTCTCCACGTTTTCTCAATTTTTTTCTTTTCTTTTCCTTTTTACTCTACATAGAGAAGAAAAGGTGACGATTCATGACTCTTGTCCCTTGTCGAGTTGTCCTATATTGAAAATTTGAAATAGGAAAATTTTAATTGGCCAATCGGACCGGTCCATTCAGGCCGGGTTAAAAACAGACTGGACCAAAACAACTTGGATTTTTATTTGGGCTTAAGAATGAAAATTGTAGCTAAGCCCTTTTCCAGTGTGCCATATTTGGACTTTAAGGCCTGCTGAGTTTTATTTGTGTATTCCTGTTATCAAAAATTCCATAGTAACGATTAATGAGAACCAAATCTTAGTACACTCACTGAAAATGATGCAGATAATTCCAGTAAGCAAAGTTTTTATTGAAATACACATACTAATCACTCCAAATGTTAATACACAAGAACAATATGGATTAGCTCATACCTTTACACATACTCAAAAACGTAAAACAGAAATTTAGTCAAATGTGTTGCTGCTCCTTTAGCAAGTCAATTGGAACATTAAATTAGAAAGGAGAATTTCTTTACAGTGTGCTTGATTCAACAAAATAAGAATGCTGCAAGAGATCAGCATATGCTAAATATTGACAAAATAAGTACACATCTTCTCATAACTCCAGCTAGCTACTGCTTAACAAAAATGCTTGAAGAAGCCAAAAAAAAAAAAAAACATATACCTCTGTTGAACTTTCATTCGCCTCATGATCAATATTCAGGACCCCAGAGCATCCTTCTCATCCCTGACCTCAAATCATTCAATCGCTGAAGCTCATGCTGGACATAGATGTCACCAATCAAAGTTCTCGCAGTCGTGGGCACTTCAACAATGTATCTCTCAAAGTCAGGCCATACTCCATGAAATGAATAATATGAACTATGAGCTGTTCTTCCAAGTACTCCTTCGAATGAATGATCTGCTCTCTGACCAGTTCTTCCAAGTACTTCCATATAACTAGAGATGCCACCAACGTTCTGAAAGGGGTCCTTTCTGGCAGTAAGTGATGGGGGTATCATATTCCTAACATGGTCATTCTGAAGATATCTAATATCAATTGGTGTTGGCCGTGGCTGCAAGGGTCTCTGAAAGTCAAGCCTCATTCTATGACCAAAATAGCTACCATCAGGAGTAGCTCTTTGCATTTCTACCACACTGTTTGAATTGCCACCAAAAATCAGAAGGTGTTCATTTCTAGAACTAGTTGTCAATGGCAATCCTGCATTCATTTTTGGAATCTGACTTGTTTGAGGATAATAACTGAGATCAACTAGAGTTGGCAATCTCTCCACCCCAACCTGATTCTCTTGGAATGAGGGCTTTCTTTGTTGTATATGCTTTCTCATCATATTTTCTTTCTTAGCTCTGGGATTGCAAATGAACTTAAAAGTGCAGCACTTATCCAGATTGAAGGGTTCATCACATCTCAAACCATGACCTCGCTTGTTGTTATAACCTGGGTAATCTTCTTTCTTGAAGTCAACACACTCGCGCAGAAACAGCAAGCTCGGTGAAGCAAGTTCCTCTATGTTCCACTTATTGTAAGGAACTTCAATTTTATGATTAACATGAATTTCACCATTGGCTCGTAGCAAGCTCCTTGCATTCATTAAGAAACCAAGTACGAGGTCCTTGTGCATCCTGTCGATTCCAGTGAAAAACCATAAATGCTTTACATTATTACATAAATCACATTGGGAGCTGATAAAAATTTCATATAAACCATTAGGTATTAGGCACAACCCAAACAAGACAGATAAACTATTATAATTATGAAGCAAGCAGAATTATCACATGTTGAACATTAGTTGACAGACACAAGAACAACATCCCAAACTTAATGTATAGGACAAGCTGGTATGATCCTAGGTATCAAAATTGCCACTTATGTTCTTTTTTGAAAGGCACATTTTGAGCACCTGTTTTAACGCCAAGTGCAATTTTTCACCAAGGCTGGAAAATAAAGCAGAGCTGCAGTTTCTAACCATTTTTAAATTCTATTTTGGTCAAAGGGCAGCACAGCAGAGCCATGAATACTAGAATCCAAAGATTGTCCTTTATCAAAGACTAATGATGCTAAATAATCATCAAACAAAATTCTAATGGAAAACTCACTCAATCAAGAGCGGACTATCTTCCTTCCCATAAAAGCCTGCATGAGGAAAATTGAATATAATTCAATCAAATCTCCGCATTCGCAAATCTGAATGAAGCTTCATTTTGGTTGAATCCACTCCATGTAACAAGCATGCTCCCAGGTTTTTCAAGTTTTGTAAATTTGACTTGCCATCCTTGTACTTGTTGATAACATCATCTTAAGGAACATGGAGAAAATTAATGATATAAGGGCAGGCAGAAGGTCTTACAAGACTTACAAATAAAATTACATAATGGCTTAAATCTTTACCACTAGATCAAACCTAATGGCTTAAATCTTAATTCACTTTCAAAGATTCAATGGTAACATTTGAATTTGATTAGTTAACTATAACTATGTAATAACTTTTAAAATTTGATTTAAGAAATAGTTGTTGCAATGTTAATAGAAAACCCTCTCATAGTATAGATGTGTGCATGACTTGCTCATTGTAAATATTTTTGAATAGACTAAGGTTTTAGTCCGAGTTGTTGCATCCCATATCATTGGTCGCGGATATAATTTTGTGCTATTTTATTGTGGCTTTCCTTTTTTTTTAGAGTAAGATGAGGTGAGAGTAACTAACGGGTAATTAGCATTGCTCTTTCTCAATCCTATTAGGTGTTAACTGTTAACCCACACCTATGTCTAGTCCTTACATATAGAGAGAGAGAGAGAGTGAAGAGGAAGCAATAGGAACACAATGACAAATGAAATTCTTACAGAAGAAGTTTTTCACAATAAGACATCAAATTGTGTGATTGGCAGGTCGCTTTCCTTCCTTTGGACATGTCACATGTATAAAGAAGGAATCACCAATCATTCACCAGCACTAAATCATTTAATTGACTTCACTAGGTTTACGGTCACCTCAACAGGAATTATCTTGAGAATATTATAAAAATATGAGTATGATTATGTAAAATTAATATACTTATTTCATATCCTCTCTTATTTTTTCTGTTTCTCTTAATCAGAGTCATTATTTTGATGTGGGCCTAATATTTAGGGCAAAGTTTAAAAAATAATTTTTTTTTTTTTTTTTTTCCATTGAAACGGCGTCGTTTTGGCACTGTAATATTGAAACCCTGACCCTTCCTTTCGAGCTCCTTCATCAGTTTTTCCCTAAGCCTCTTCCTCCTTCACTGAATAGCTCTCTCTCCTTCACTTAGTTACCATGATCTGACCAACCACGCAGCAATTTCTCCCATTTAATTGAACGCAGCCCCAGCCCCTCCTTCTGTGACTGCGAGAACAAAACACAAGAGAGAGCGTTGGGCATGACCATGAGAACCAGTTGCTGCCTTAATCTGCCCCCTCCACCTCCAACTTCAAACCAAGCTTTCAACCCTTCTCTCCCCATAAACCCACCTCAAGTTTCATTGTAAGTTTAAACCAATAATCAAGATTATGTCAGAAACACATGACATGATATATTATTATTTTATATTTTCTTTTTTATACTTATACATAATTAATTAATGTGATTTGTTTTGGTTGTTTGTTCCTTTTCATGAATCTCTTATTCTCTATTATTATATGTTTTTTTCTTTGTACTTAAATAATTTTGGATGAATTTATTTGGCAAGTTTTCCATTCAACTAAGCTAATGTTTGTGTTTTTAAGAAGAATAATTGAGTTAATGTTTATGTATTTGACTTATTTGGTTTATGATTATGAGTAATAACTTGTACATTTTATTTATGATTTAGTTTTGATGGTTTTGAGATTATATATATTTTAATTTTTGAGTTTGAGATTTTTATTTATGAGTTAAGTTTGATGATTTGTGCTTTATTTTTTATATTTTTTTTGTAAATTTTTAAATTTAAAAAAAGTTTTGGTTAAACCAGTTCAACTGATGATCCGATCAATCATTTTTTGCCACACCGATTTACTCACTGGTCTAATTTTTAAAACATTGATTTAGGGCTTACTAATATGTTCTGATTATGATTATTTGTAAAGGGCTTGCACCCATTTTAGCTATAAGAATATTGGACATTTTTCATTAGAAAAAAAAAAAAAAGAATATTGTTGGACATTTTATTACGACCAGAAAAGAATTTATTCAAGTTTAAATTAATAATTTATGAGTAGTGCTAGGTATAATCTGAATTTTATTGAATCACTAATTTATTTGTTTTTATCGCTCACATTCTGCCACATAAGCCAAGGTGATATTATTATTACTAGTGTGAAAAAGCAATTCTGTATCATTTTCCTCCAAAAAGAAAAGGCTAAAGGCGTCTGTAATGTGTATAGTAGCTTGTATTGTATGGTAGAGCTGAAGAAATTAAAATATTGGTAGAGCAAGATGAAGGAAAGAGAGGGAGTTGAAATAAGGTGTACGTCCCTGGTAAGCTGAGGGATCTAATCAAAGTAATCACAAACCAAAAGTTTGTAGAGTTGAATTGAATTGAAGTTTTACTAGAATAAAATATTCACCACTCTTAATATTCTTATAAAATCACACATAGGATGAAACAAATGAAATGTTCACACTAGGTGAAACGGTTATGCCACTACTACTAGAAGTGAAGCAGAAACTGAAGCAGATGAGATGAGAAAAGGAAGAAAGCAAGTGTGAAATTGGTTGATAAAGCATCTGTTTTTTAAAAGGAAGAAAGCAAGTGTGCAATTGGTTATGCCACTACTAGAAGTGAAGCAGTAGATGAGAACTCTTTGATTAGAATATAGTATTTTAGAAATAATTTTATATATTTTTTAATTTATTTATATTAATATTATATATTTTTAAAAATTTTAAAATATATATATATATATATATATATATATAATTTAATGTGTGGGGACCACCAAATACACTGTATGCCACTCTATGTATTTAATAGAGACACGCCAAATGGTAGACGGCGTATCCATTCTTCACGCTTTGCAAAAGAGAAGTCAAAGGAGTCTTGAGAAAAAAAAAAAAAAATGAGGAAGAAGTAACCACATGCGGACACACCTTTAGCTATTCGGCAAGTCCTGTGGGAACACGCTAATTGGTAGATTAAGTGGTTTCCGCATGTCAAGTTTTTTTTTTAATTTTTTAAAAGTGTAATATTAAAATAAATAAATTAAAAAGTGTAATAAATATATAAAATTATTTCTGAATTGTTATATTCCTGTCAAAGAGCCGATGATGAGATGAGAAAAGGAAAAAAGCAAGTGTGAAATTGGTTAATAAAGCATCTGCTTTTTTCTCGCTCACTCATAGATAGGATATATTCCTTCATCCCTTCCTTTTTTTATTATCACTCTTTGTATTGATGCCACACTGAAATCCATTTCTACACTCAGCAAGTCAGCATATGCTAAAACACTGCGTCATGAACCCTTAGTCTCAATTAATTCTGCATAGTTTTGATAGCAACTCCAAAGTCACCTATTTTTGCCATCAAAAACAAAAAATCCGTCCACAGATACAATAACATCACTAGAGAGCCCAATTAACGCATGGATCAAGCAAGAAAAAAATGGGTGAAATACTATTGTTCCAATCACCAAATACTATTGGTAGGTGAGGGTGATTTCTCATTCTCTCTGTGCTTGGCTCACTCTTTTGCCTCTGCTTCTAACATCGTTGCTTCCTCTCTTGACTCATATGGTCTCTCTCTCTCTCTCTCTCTCACCCTCTATTGCTGCATGTGTGTGCTTTTTGGGTTGTTCCGTTAGTTTCAATGTGAGAGTTTGTAACTTGGAAACGGGAAAAATGAGAAAGAAAATTGTTGCTGGGCCTATCTATTATCTAATGATTTTCCCTTTTGTCATTCAGAATGTTGTGTTTTCTTTATCCTTTTAACAGGAGAAACTGATGCTTCTTCATGATACTAGATTAAGATGTTGCATGTTTTGGTGGGGCTTTTGCTATTTTTTATATGATTTTATATTTTCAAAAATCAAAACAATGCAATTTTCTGCTTCCTCTATCTTTTTTTTTTTTTTTGTAATAAAATACAATTATTATCACTGAGTTGCTTGAAAACAATGAATGATATTTAAAATTAATTTTTTAAAAAAATATATTCAATTTATCTGTGAATATGTATCAGTGGCCATGATTTAGGCTCATTTCCTACCAATTGTGTAGCCTAAAATGAGGTTCTGAGAGATGTCAAGGAATTGAATATTTGACTTCCTTTTTGCTATCCTGACAAAGCTTTTGAAATTATTCATGTTCTGATTCTCCTAACTACTTGTGATGATTTTTTTTTTTATTGCATTTGGAGGAAAGAAAATCTCAATTAACATCATATGGGTCTTGCTTCTCTATTATTTTTTTGAGGGAATGTTAAATTTTATGGTATTGGATGTTATTTACTTGATAGATTATCAGTCTAATTTGCTCTTTAGTTATGATTATTGTAATTTTATTTGCAAGTCTTGTAAGACCTTCTGCTTGACCTTATATCATTAATTCTCTCCATGTTCCTTAAGATGATGTTATCAACAAGTACAAGGATGGGAACTCAAATTTACAAAACTTGAAAAACCTGGGAGCATGCTTGTTATATGGAGTGGATGCAACCAAAATGAAGTTTCATCCAGATTTGCGAATGCGGAGATTTGATCGAATTATATTCAATTTTCCTCATGCAGGCTTTTATGGGAAGGAAGAAAATCCGCTCTTGATTAAGTGAGTTTTCCATTAGAATTCTGTTTGATGATTATTTAGCATCATTAGTCTTTGATAAAGGACAATCTTTGGTTTCTAGTATTCATGGCTCTGCTGTGCTGCCCTTTGACCAAAATGGAATTTAAAAATGGTTAGAAACTTCAGCTCTGCTTTATTTTCTAGCCTTGGTGAAAAATTGCACTCGGCATTAAAATGTGGCTTTCAGAAAAGAACATAAATGGCAATTTTTATACCTAGGATCCAAAATACCAGCTTGTTCTATACATCAAGGTTATGACTTTTTTCTGCGAATATCAGGTTTCTCCATAATTGGTATTTATATACAAGTATGGTGGTAACTCTCAGGAAAAAATTTAACGCAAGATTGAGATGTTGTTATTGCATGTGTGTGTCAAATGATTTTCAAGATGTGATAAAAAAAGTTCTCCTTGCTTCATAATTATGTATAATTTATCTATTTTGTTTGGCTTGTGCCTGATACCTCATGGTTTATATGAAATTTTTATCAGCTCTAAATGTGATAATATGTAATAATGTAAAGTTTTTATGCCTTTTCACTGGGATGGACAGGATGCACAAGGACCTTGTGCTTGGTTTCTTAATGAATGCAAGGAACTTGCTTGGAGCCAATGGCGAAATTCATGTTAATCATAAAATTGGAGTTCCTTATAATAAGTGGAACATAGAGGAACTTGCTTCACAGAGCTTGCTGTTGCTGAGTGAGTGTGTTGAGTTCAAGAAAAAAGATTACCCAGGTTATCACAACAAGCGAGGTCATGGTTTGAGATGTGATGAACCCTTTCGTCTGGGTAAGTGCTGCAGTTTTAAGTTCATTTGCAATCGCAGAGCTAAGAAAGAAAATATGATGGGAAAGCAGATACAAGAAAGAAAGCAGCCATTCCAAGAGAATCAGATTTGGGTGGAGAGATTGCCAACTCCAGTTATTAATCTCAAACAAATCACAACTCCAGTTATTAACCTCAAGCAAGTCACAACTCCAGTTACTAACCTCAAACAAATCATAACTCCACTTATTAACCTCAAACAAATCACAACTCCACTTACTAACCCCAATCAAATCACAACTCCACTTATTAACCTCTCACAATACGCAAATCAAAGAAGCAGCCATTCCAAGAGAATCAGGTTGGGGTGGAGAGATTGCCAATTATTAACCTCAAAACAAATCACAATACGCAAATCAAAGAAGGATTGTGTTTCTGTTCAGTAATTAGTTCCAGAAATGAACACTCTCCAATCTTTGGTAGCAATTCAAACAATGTAGCTGAAAGTGCTACTCCTGATAGTGGTTATTTTGAGAGATTCTTAAGAGCAACTGCAATATTGGTAAAGATATACATATATCTTTGTTTATTTTTTTTGTTTATTTTTGTCTTCTTGAATCAATTTTCTTAAGCAGTAGCTAGCTGGGGTTATGAGGAGCTGTGTAATGATGTTTTCAATATTTAGCATATTTTAATCTCTTGCAAGTATGCTTACTTTTTTACATCAAGCACACTGTAAAATAAATTCTCCATTCTAGTTAAATGTTCCAACTCCTGAATGAGATGTTCAAGACGTGGCTTTTGAGGGATCTATCTATTCATAGTAATCAGAAACCAAAACTTAGTAGAGTTGAATATTATTGAAGTTTTACTAGAGTAAAAATAGTATTCACGCCTAAAATTCTTATTAAATCACACACATAGGATGAATTAGCTCAAATGTTCACACTATGTGAAAGGGTAATGCCAGTAGGAGTGAAGAGATTTGGAGATCATACAGAAGCAGAGGTAAATAAAACACAGAAAGATCTTTTCTTTCTTCTTATCTTTCCTAATCTAGTTATAATTATATCAAGGGTAATTTGCCTTCTAATCTTTGCCTCTTTTTATCTCTCTGATTTTCAAAACATGACAACTTTTAACTGCTTGTGATTTCTTATCATCCTAAGATCCTTCACTAGGAATTTCCTGTAGGGGCATGTGAGCATTTAGCTTCTGACCCTTCAAAATAAGCTTTGTTTCTTATTTTCCTCAACATTAATTGTAACTGTGGTCTTTATGTTGGCCAATTAGAAGAATGAGCACCAAATAGCACACTTTAAAAAAAGTTCAACATTTTAAGATTAGGACTAAACAGAAAGCGCACCTAAATTGGGTCACCATCCAACATGATTGATTGATTTATATCATAGAAGGACCTTTCTCACTACTCATATTTATACTTCCTTAGTGATTAAACATCCTAAGACATCAGATTCATAGTTTTGATATCATTTGACCAGTCTAACAGTCCTCTAGAACTTGAATACTTAGTGTAGAAGTAATAAAGAATTCTTTAGGACTCTCTCAAACCTTGCCATATACCAAAAGCGCAACATTCAAAATCCAAACATGTATGTTGGCATTGCTTTAGCTCCCACCTATACCAATTCTACCTTTTGCCAATACCAAAAAAACACATTGGCCCCACTACCTCTGAATTAAAAGCTTCTTTTGCTCTTCTTTTTCTTTAATATAAGATAAGAGAATGATATACATAATTATACGTTGCTTATAACTTTTGATTACGATTTTAAGTTTATACACAAAACTTGTAAGTTTTGAAAATAATTTTAATATCACTTAGGTATAAGCTATTTTGTTAGGCTCAAAGAAGATATAATAGGTCAGTTTTTCACAACCACATAAGAAAAGTAGTTGATGTACTATGTCTATGCCAGACTTCCTCAGTGACTAGTTCTTCAATTGAAAGCTTCTGCTGAACTTGCTGAGCAATTGACTTCTTTGCAATTCACTCACATTCTCGTTGATTAAATTGAATTTTTCTTTATTTACCTTCCAAATATACAAAACCATCAGTAGAGAGTAGAGAGGCCAATCAAGGCAAGGATCAAAATCGTCAGTTTTTTGGGTCTCTGAGAAAAGAAGGAAGGGGTTGATGGCTGATGCGGAGGTGAAGAGGCTAGTTGGTCTAGAAGAACAAGCAAGAAAAGGTGAAAAATGGGTGAAACACTATTGTTCCAATCATCAAATACTATTGGTGGGTGAGGGTGATTTCTCATTCTCTCTGTGCTTGGCTCACTCTTTTGCCTCTGCTTCTAACATCGTTGCTTCCTCTCTTGACTCATATGGTCTCTCTCTCTCTCTCTCTCTCACCCTCTATTGCTGCATGTGTGTGCTTTTTGGGTTGTTCCGTTAGTTTCAATGTGAAAGTTTGTAACTTGGAAACAGGGGAAAAATGAGAAAGAAAATTGTTGCTGGGCCTATCTAATGATTTTCCCTTTTGTCATTCAGAATGTTGTGTTTTCTTTATCTTTTTAACAAGAGAAACTGATGCTTCTTCATGATACTAGATTAAGATGTTGCATGTTTTGGGGGGGCTTTTGCTATTTTTTATTTGATTTTATATTTTCAAAAGTCAAAACAATGCAGAAAACTTCTTCTATCTTTTTTTTTTTTAATAAAATACTATTATTATCACTGAGTTGTTTGGAAACGAAAAATGATATTTAAAATTAATTTTTTTTAAAAATATATTCAATTTATCTGTGTTTACTTGTTTGGACAATTTGTATATTCGCTGGTTATATGCGAAGTTTTTGTGAATATGTATCAGTGGCAATGATTTAGGCTCATTTCCTACCAATTGTGTAGTCTACAATGAGGTTCTGATAGAAGTCAAGGAATTGAATATTTGACTTCCTTTTTGCTATCCTAATAAAGCTTTAGAAATTATTCATGTTCTGATTCTCCAAACTACTTGTGATGATATTTTTTTTGATTGCATTTGGAGCACAGAAAATCTCAATTAACATCATATGGATTTTCCTTCTCTATTATTTTTTTGAGGGAATGTTAAATTTTATGGTATTGGATGTTATTTACTTGATAGATTATCAGTCTAATTTGCTCTTTAGTTATGATTACTGTAATTTTATTTGCAAGTCTTGTAAGACCTTCTGCCTGACCTTATATCATTAATTCTCTCCATGTTCCTTAAGATGATGTTATCAACAAGTACAAGGATAGGAACTCAAAGTTACAAAACTTGAAAAACCTGGGAGCATGCTTGTTACATGGAGTGGATGCAACCAATATGAAGCTTCATTCAGATTTGCGAATGCGGAGATTTGATCGAATTATATTCAATTTTCCTCATGCAGGCTTTTATGGGAAGGAAGATAATCCGCTCTTGATTAAGTGAGTTTTCCATTAGAATTCTGTTTGATGATTATTTAGCATCATTAGTCTTTGATAAAGGACAATCTTTGGTTTCTTGTATTCATGGCTCTGCTGTGCTGCCCTTGGACCAAAATGGAATTTAAAAATGGTTAGAAACTGCAGCTCTGCTTTATTTTCTAGCCTTGGTGAAAAATTGCACTTGGCATTAAAATGTGGCTTTCAGAAAAGAACATAAATGGCAATTTTGATACCTAGAATCCAAAATACCAGCTTGTCCTATACATCAAGGTTATGACTTTTTTCTGCAAATATCAGGTTTCTCCACAATTGGTGATTTATATACAAGTATGTTGGTAACTCTCAGGAAAAAATTTAACGCAAGATTGAGATGTTGTTATAGCATGTGTGTGTCAAATGATTTTCAAGATGTGATAAAAAAGTTCTCCTTGCTTCATAATTATGTATAATTTATCAATTTTGTTTGGCTTGTGCCTGATACCTCATGGTTTATATGAAATTTTTATCAGCTCTAAATGTGAGATAGTATGTAATAATGTAAAGTTTTTATGGCTTTTCACTGGGATGGACAGGATGCACAAGGACCTTGTGCTTGGTTTCTTAATGAATGCAAGGAACTTGCTTGGAGCCAATGGCGAAATTCATGTTAATCATAAAACTGAAGTTCCTTATAATAAGTGGAACATAGAGGAACTTGCTTCAGAGAGCTTGCTGTTGCTGAGTGAGTGTGTTAAGTTCAAGAAAAAGTATTACCCAGGTTATCACAACAAGCGAGGTGATGGTTTGAGATGTGATAAACCCTTTCGTCTGGGTAAGTGCTGCACTTTTAAGTTCATTTGCAATCCCAGAGCTAAGAAAGAAAATATGATGGGAAAGCAGATACAACAAAGAAAGCCCTCATTCCAAGAGAATCAGGTTGGGGTGGAGAGATTGCCTACTCTAGTTGATCTCAGTTATTATCCTCAAACAAATCACAACATGCGAATGAGTGAAGGATTGTGTTCAGTAATTAGTTCCAGAAATGAGCACTCTCCAATCTTTGGTAGCAATTTAAACAATGTAGCTGAAAGTGCTACTCCTGATAGTGGTTATCCTGGTCACAGAATGAGGCTTCACTTTGAGAGATTCTTAAGAGCAACTGCAATATTGGTAAAGATATGTATATTTTTGTTTATTTTTGTCTTCTTGATTCAATTTTCTTAAGCAGTAGCTAGCTGGGGTTATGTGGAGCTGTGTAATGATGTTTTCAATATTTAGCATATTTTAATCTCTTGCAAGTATGCTTACTTTTTTACATCAAGCACACTGTAAAATAAATCTTTCATTCTAGTTAAATGTTCACACTATGTGAAAGGGTTATACCAGTAGGAGTGAAGAGATTTAGAAATCATACTAGAAGCAAAAGTAAATAAAACACAGAAAGATATTTTCTTTCTTCTTATCTTTCCTAATCTAGTTATAATTATATCAAGGGTAATTTGCCTTCTAATTTTTGCCTCTTTTTATCTCTCTAATTTTCAGAACATGACAACTTTTGACCGCTTGTGATTTCTTATCCTCCTAAGATCCTTTACTAGGAATTTCCTGTAGGGGCATGTGAGCATTTAGCTTCTGACCCTTCAAAATAAGCTTTGTTTCTTATTTTCCTCAACATTAATTGTAACTGTGGACTTAATGTTGGCCAATTAGAAGAATGAGCACCAAATAGCACACTTTAAAAAAAGTTCAACATTTTAAGATTAGGACTAAACAGAAAGGAAACCTAAATTGGGTCACCATCCAACATGATTGATTGATTTATATCATAGAAGGACCTTTACCATTAGCCTCCACTTTCTCACTACTCATATTTATACTTACTTAGTGATTAAACATCCCAAGACATCAGCTTCATAGTTTTGATATCATGTGACGACACTATATGATAACTAATATGTAGCTTTAATCCTACCCCTTTATTGGACTGACCATTTGACCAGTCTAACAGCCCTCTAGAACTTGAATACTTAATGTAGAAGTAATAAAGAATTCTTTAGGACTCTCTCAAACCTTGCCATATACCAAAAGCGCCACATTCAAAATCCAAACATGTATGTTGGCCTTGCTTTAGCTCCCACCTATACCAATACTACCTTTTGCCAATACCAAAAAAACACATTGGCCCCACTACCTCTGAATTAAAAGCTTCTTTTGCTCTTCTTTTTCTTTAATAAATTAATCCACCACCACATTTAGCATAAATAAACATCTTCATCTTCATCTTCACCTTCATTTCTTCCTCATTGCCTGCTTGATTGGAGAGTGTCCAATTTTCTAGTAGCACTTAGCCACTTACTCTAACATGCTTGCCCTTCCACCTTCACCTTCACCCCCACCCACAAAGCAAACCAAGCCAGTCTCTCTTGACCAAATAGTCATATCAAAACAGTCCAAAAATCAATGTTCTTTGGATCCAGAAGCACCAAATTCATTGACAAAGAAGGAAAGTAGGCCACCAACACTTAGGAGACCTAGGCTTGAACGTACCAACCCAATTATATGGTGTGCTGCTGTGTTGTGCCTCATATTCAGCCTAATTCTCATCTTCTTTGGAGTTGCAACTTTGATAATCTTCCTTTCCATCAAGCCAAGAAACCCCATATTTGACATTCCCAATGCAAGCCTCAATGTCATATACTTTGACTCACCACAGTATTTGAATGGTGACTTCACTCTCCTTGCAAATTTCTCCAACCCCAACAAGAAAATGGATGTGAGATTTGAGTCTTTGGATATTGAGCTTTTCTTCTCAGACAGGCTCATATCAAGTCAGGCAATTCAGCCCTTCACGCAGAGGCGAGGCGAAACTAGGTTGCAAACAGTTCACTTTATATCCAGCTTAGTGTTTTTGCCACAAGATATTGGTGTGAAGCTTCAAAAGCAGGTGCAAAGCAACAAGGTGGACTATAATGTAAGGGCAACTTTTAAAGTGAGAGTCTCTATGGGTCTCTTCCATTTAAGTTACTTGCTTCATAGCAGATGCCAGTTAGAGATAACTGGTCCACCAACTGGGTTTCTAGTTGCCAGAAGGTGCATAACAAAGAGATGAAGATACAGGGTAGAATTCTCTATGCTTAATTATTTCTTGCTTCCTTCTGTGTTTGGATTTACAACTAATCACAGTAAATACAAATACCAGTGTGCAAGAGAATGATTCTATAAACTGTTTGATACTCATACAAGACAAGATGGTTCTATTTAATGGAGACATGGAAAAAGGAAAAGAAAAATGAAAATATATAATTACAAGATAGTATTTGATTCTTTGGGTTTGAATTGAATAGATAGAATTAGAAACTACAAAGGAGGGCCTTGAACATGAGAAAGATGTATTGGCAGCTTCTTCCTTAGTATATTGGCACTTGCCAGCAGGCTCAGTAAAGGAAATATTGGAGTCAACTTTTTTGTTGTTTTTTGAAATTTGTGCTCTTTATACACTGTATCAGCTGTACTAATAGGAAGTCTTTTTGACTGTCTAAATTATTGAATGCCAAATTGAGGAAAAGTTTTGACAGAAACTAGTGGAGAATCAACTATAGGATTCCAATGAAATCCATGCGTAATTATTTATTGTTGTGAGCCTTATATATATTTCAAAGTCATATCTTAATCCAGAATCTTCAGTGCAGACACTTTCAATGGTATACTATAATCTCATATAATATACTGAGAATCCAATAGAGTATATGAGCAGTATGTATTATTATTGGAATATCCTTGTCCTAGTGAACCACAAAAGTATCATAGTTAAGTTTTGACTTAATTACAATTTTGATCTTCTATTTTAATAAAGTGAACACTTTAGTCCTTATTTTTTAAAACTGAACGATTTAACCCTTATATTTTGGCAGAAGTTATAATTTTGGTCCCTCTATCTCTCAAACATTAAAAAATAAACGAAAATGCTAATGTGACAATAAAAATTATTATTTTAATCTGATTCAGCAAAAAAAATACCAAAACTAACATTAGAAAGAAAAAAAAAAAAAACTCTTATTTTCCTAATTCATAGGTCCAGATCAAGGCTTAAAGGTCTCAAAATCAAAATCCTACCGTTCAAAATGAAGATCATGTCTTTGGAACCTCCTCACAAGATTTTAGTTTAATCCAAAGATGAATGACTCTGGATCACCGATTTGATGAAAACTACCAAAAAATATCAAAACATAGGCTTTGATTCTATATTATGGCTGTTTTTATCAAACCGGCAATTAAGAGTCATTCATTGTTGGATCGAGTTAAAATTTTGTGGGGAGGTTGCTAAGACATAGATCTAGAAGCTGAACAGTTGGATTGTTATTCAAAGACCTTTAAACCTTGATCTCAACCTACGAATTAGGAAAAATGAGTTTTTTTTTTTTTCTAAAGTTAATTTTGGCATTTTGGGCTAAATCATATTAAAATGATAATTTCTTATTACCACATCAACATTTCTGTTTGTTTTCTAACATTTGAGAGATGAAGGGACCAAAATTGTAACTTTTGTCAAAATAGAGATGTTAAATCATTCATTTTTAAAGAAGAATGATCAAATCATTCACTTTGTTAAAATAGGAACCAAAATTACAATTAAACCTTTTATATATATATATCTTCCTTGTTAAACGCTAGTCTCTAATTTTTCCTGAGTCCAATTACATTTTGTGAACAAGTATCTATCTGAGTTTGTACCATAAAAAAATAATATTATCTTCTACATGTGGTCCAGGTAGTCCATCCAGCAAACTTGTTATTAAGGACTTGAATGACTAAAATATTAATGTAGAAGACAATCTTCACCAACCCAACCTGAATTTGTGACAAAGGCAAACCCTTGGCCTTGATTCTTCTGAGTGGAACAACATCAACTTTTTACATTTTTTTTTCTCTTTTTGAGATGAACATCATCATTTGACATTACAATTAGCTCCTATAATCTGAACTGAACTGATATTTATATGAATATGTACCCAAAACTAAGCAAGTTAATTAAAAACAAAAGCTTAAGTTGCACCAGCATATAATTTATAAAATTCCCTTTTCCCACCCCCAACAGCATTGAGAAGAGTAACTAATACTTGTAACCCTTGACGAACAAACTCTCAGAAGCAAGACCACCAGTGCTTCCACCACCATATTTTCCAAGTGTAGCCTCAGAATTGGCATTGCACCTCACCAAAAATGCCTCCTGAGCTTTTCCAACATTGTCCTTCTTTCCAGCCCATGTCTTGAGTGTGCTTTGCTGCAATGCTCGCCCAAATGAGAAGGACAGTGTCCATGGCTTCAACACCTCCAGCTTGTTCATTGCGTTAAGGTTCAGCGTGGCTTCTTCTTCGCTTTGTCCACCTGACAAAAACACAATCCCTGGCACTGCAGCTGGAACAGTTCTACGGAGTGCAGTAACTGTGTAATCTGCAACCACCTCAGGTGGTACCTGGACAACATCATCATGGCATTTGCATGTTTGCAAGGCTAAGTTAACAACAAATTAATTAACATGTATTGACAATTCATGTTCATTCAGTCATATAGTATGGTAGTTTGTTGATAGTTGTTTGAGTTACATAACTCATGTCGTCACAACATGTGGCTTTTGTCATAGTTTTATACAAAATAGTTCAAGTATATGCAAGCAAATTCATTTAGAGTCAGTCATTTGTATATAGTTGTGCATATTTGGGACTATTTATAGGGAAAAAAGAATTTAGCTGTTACCTTTGGGCTATCAGAGCCAGGGGTGACCATGTTGGGCTTGAGAAGAGTGCCTTCAAGAAGAACATGGTGATCACTGAGTGCCTTGTAAACAGCTGCAAGCACAAGTTCAGTAACAGCAGCACCTTTTTTGATGTCATGAGGTCCATCAGTTAAAATCTCAGGCTCAACAATGGGAACAAGTCCATTCTCCTGGCAAATGATGGCGTAGCGCGCCAAGCCATGTGCATTCTGGTAAATGGCTGTTTCAGATGGCTCATTAGGGCCAATCTTGAGCACTGCTCGCCACTTGGCAAATCGAGCACCAGCTTTGTAGTACTGCTGGCACCTAGCTCCAAGTGAGTCCAAGCCTTGTGTAGTGGTTTCGCCATTTGTGCCAGCGATTTCAACAATGCCCTTGTCCACTTTAATGCCTGGTAAGACATTGTTCTCTAGAAGGACATCAACGAATGGTTTCCCATCAGAGGTATTCTGGTAAAGAGTTTCCTCGAAGAGGATGACCCCGGAGAGGTATTGGAGGGCATTGGGAGAGGTGAAGAGAAGCTCACGAAGAGCTTGGCGATTCGACTCAATGTTCTCAACGTTAATGCTGGATAGACGCTTTCCAATGGTGCCAGTGCTCTCATCAGCTGCCAAAATGCCCTTGCCTGGGGTGGCTATGTACTTGGCGTTCTTGATAAGTTCATCTAAATAATAAGAGCCAGCAACCCATTTGTAAACAATACGCATAGTTATAAGACAACTATACCACTTATCCGAGGTTCATGGAAGAAATGTTCTTGTTTTATGTATGTGTGCTGAGTGAGTGAGACAGGTAGAGGTAGAAGATGGAGTTAAAACTCTCCCCTCAACACCACACACACCGCCGCCCCCCCACACACACACACACAAAACCTCTTATCCCCCATACAGATACAGGTTGGTACCCAACTTTTCAAACTCTTCGCAGTAAATTAAGAAACTGTTACCATTTTGCTACAAAGCCATTGGCATTAAGATGCTAGTTACTACGAAGAGAAAAGCCATTTCCTTTTATGCTATAACAAAGAGAGGAGAGTTTACCTGCATACTTTCCCACAAAGGCAGACATGGTTCAAGCTTTAAAAATGGTATTGTATAGCGGGAAATAGATAACAAACGACAGTACGAGAAGGTGTTAACCAAAGCCAAAGCTATATAGATCAGCTTCAAAGGAATATACCAAAAGCATCCACCCTTGTTAGAGCAACACGTGTCCAAGGATTAGCTATAGAAGGCTATCTCTCTTGGATAAAGCAATGAGTGATCCCTCTCTTTGCCATGTGGCAGCTCCTTCTTCTCTATATTTTATTTTTTTACACTTGAGTCACATAATAGAAGCTCAAAATTTTGTGGAAAGCTTTTGTTCATCGTCTTGTTTCATTGTCTTCAGAGCTTAAACCTTACATAATAAGATCTCAACCTAAAGGCTATTCTGTGGATTATTTGCAGAACCGTGTCTCAGCCACATTATTCAGTTTTACATTTTGTCCTGTTTCAAAACCAAGTACCTACATCAAATTACATCTAGATACAAATTACCTCTGTAAACAAAAAGGCCCTTCAGTCCCTAAAACACATGACACATTCAATACAACAAGTGAGAATATATTCCTCATTGTTCAAGAGCAAGAGAGGAAACTTGTACATATATACCAGCTTACCCAAATACCTACATATATGCATGCTTTTCATTAATAAATGTATCTTGATATGCCAGTAAAGGCTATCACCCGCTTTGCCAGAAAAACATCGGCATAAACAGGTTCAATAGGGACTTCTCCACTGACATTGTAAACGAAAATGAAACTAGGACATAATTTCAAAGAACATTTCTGGTATAATAGAATAGAAGTAATATGAAATTTGCTTTGGGAGATTCCCAGGATGTCTCCGTTTGTAAACAAAGAAGTAGAGTCAAAATTGATTTAACACTGAATTTCAGAGCCAGCACAAACTAATTCAGGAAACTATTTGCCAATCTCTCTGATTGATTGATAATGATCAACCGAAAATCATTGTGGATAGAGCCCAACTATAGTTACTGTGAAGGGGCCACCACCTGCTGGTCATCATCATCTGTTCCAAAATACCGGTCCCCAAACTCACCCATGCCGGGTATGACTCGAAAATCTCTATTCAAACCAATTTCAATCTCAGATGTCACAATTTTTATTCTTGGGAATCTCTTGCAGACCACATGCACACCTTGAGGTGCCTGGCAAGATCAGAACACAGATGTACAACATCACTGGGGGGCACAGGAAAACAGAAAAGTGAATTAGATGAACTAAGTAGCAGTAACTTACTGATATGAGATTGAGAAATATGATGTTGGATTCTGGTACACCCTTTCTTAGAAGTAAAGAAATTGCTTCAACAGCCGAATTACCTAAAAGAAAAAAAAAAACATATATATTCTTGGTTTTGTTTAAATGTAAGAAACAAAGCAAATATCAAATTTCTAAATTTGATTTGATTTTCTTATGCTAAATACTGTGTAACTTTATGTTGCAGAAGGAAGCAAACAATTTCCATACTTTTTGACGGTATGGAAAACATTAAAACCGCTAGTAACTTCAAAACAATTAAGAAAAATAAACATCATGAGAATGACAAACCTGTGCCCAGGATAGGATCCAATAGCAACACATGCCTATCAGAGATATCATTAGGCAACTTTTCATATATCAACTGCCCAATAATTAAAGATAAAANTATTCTTGGTTTTGTTTAAATGTAAGAAACAAAGCAAATATCAAATTTCTAAATTTGATTTGATTTTCTTTGCTAAATACTGTGTAACTTTATGTTGCAGAAGGAAGCAAACAATTTCCATACTTTTTGACATTATGGAAAACATTAAAACCGCTAGTAACTTCAAAACAATTAAGAAAAATAAACATCATGAGAATGACAAACCTGTGCCCAGGATAGGATCCAATAGCAACACATGCCTATCAGAGATATCATTAGGCAACTTTTCATATATCAACTGCCCAATAATTAAAGATAAAAAATCATCAACTCTGGAATGAAAGAAATAGAGGCATGTACCCAAGGATAAATGCAAAATTGCAAATGAACAAACCTGCTGGCCATTGTCACCTTCTCTATGTATAAGAATTTTTCCAATCTTGATACCCTTACAGCATGCTCGTAAAGCATTCTCCATACTTTCCCCACTGACATGAGATCAGTAGATATTAAAATAAGAACAGAGAGAGGCTTTCTAATGATATTCAAAAATTGTAGAGATCAAAAGTTCATGCCAGACTGAGGACAGAGGGGAAAAATTACTTGTTTCTTAAGACATTTAACTGGATGGATTTGGATTATGATTTCAAGGATACAAATGACCACCAATAAGTAAATCTATACAATATGGTATTTCTAATCACAAATCAACAAAAGATATTTCTTTATGTTTATCTATTCATGGATGATACAAGATCTTTTAATCATTTACTAGGAAGCAAGGACGACAAATTCAAAAATCAAGTGTTTGGAAGCAAATTGCCCAAGTGACAGAAGCCCTGCAACTAGATCCGTACCTCCTGATAACAGAGACACCACATAACCTCTTACAAAAATCCACACCCGTGTATACAGACCCTGCGTTACACAGAAATATTGTGGAGGATAGGAATCAGCAGCCACCATAAAAAGGTTCAAAACCAAAAAATCTAATCCTGTTCCATAAATTACAAAACAAAAACTACATGCATAGACAAAAAACAAAACATGTCTGCCAATTACTATAACATGATATAAATTTGGTTCCCATGACATGAAGCAACAGTTCCTTTGACTTGGAAGTAGAAATGCAAAGGTGGTTGATGTCCTTCCAACATGAATTCAAGTAGAACATCGTGAAAATACATCATAATTTCACACCTGGTGACTGAAGTGCAAGAAATAAAAATATGGAGATATACAAGAATCTATACCAAGTACAAAGATATAGGTTAATGGAAATATCATATAAATAAACTATACAAAGACACACAAATAAACCTTAGACCTTTCTAAAATGTGGCTAAGAACAAGTAGTTCGTGTTACATCTCGGTTCAGTGACTACACACATGCCAGCACTTGAAACCAGGAAACAACATGAACATTATCCGCATCATTCTATAGTAAAAAGAGGAGATCAATGAACAAAAGCACATGTAATACATATATTGTAGTAACATATTCAATCAACTAAGTAGTCCAGCTGCATGGATCTCAAACATTGAAAACGGAACATAAAACTGTTACAGCACAATAACATAACAAAGTGAGCAAGGAAAAGAAAAGCTTACCAGTTGGAGTGATTACTTGCTTTTCTGTAAATGGCAGATGCCCCAGGCCATGTTCAACAACCTGGTCAAGTGCAGGAATTGTGACCAGTAATAATCTATTAAGAAAATGTCATGCCACCACTAAATTAAGAAAGCAACAAATGAACCTGTATACATACCAAACGAATCAAACGGTCAGCATAAAATACAAAATCATGCTTCGTTGTCTGAGAATCACGTATCAGGGTATGCATACCCCGTATCTGCATAGCAGGAATTACCATGTTGATTTGACCTTTTATGATGAATCAAATTTTGTATGTCCAGGTGAGAAGAAAAATAAATAAAGGCATGATTGGCATAGTCAACAGGTAGCAAGAAAGGGGTACCTGAAAAGTTGATTGAATGACATATAAATTTGAATATATTTTACATAGGTCATGCTGACCAAGTTTGGTGCGGATATGCTGTACAATCAAATCAATGGCTACATGATTATCGCCTCCACGGGGTATGATGATATCAGCATACTTCTTAGTTGGAAGAATGAAGTCATCGAAAGCCGGCTTCACAAATTTGGAGTACTGCATCAAAAATTACACAAACGTCAGATATAAAAATCTATTAAAGCAAAGGACTCGAACATCAACATCTGATAAAGAAGAATATATTAGCTTGACCATTATTACCATCAGCATAAATTCTACCCTTAATTATTTAATTCCACAACAGAAAAATGTGAATAGTAATAAGTTTTCTAACTAAGGAACTGCCATGTAACCTATCAGCAGCATGAAACTAATTTCCTTACATTTTTAAGTCTTTCAATGCTGTAAATGCAGAAAACTTTAAGCAAGAGATAATCAAAATACAGCCCTCAAGGAAGTGCGCAACTGGTGAAGCCAAAAGTTTCTACCTGATCAAGCACTGCACCAATATCCCGAGCCTTCTCAGAAGTATCACGCCTGATCCTCCTCGCCAGACGAACATCAGCATCTGCACTGAAAATTTCACAATGTAAAGTGACAGCCTTAACTTAGTAGGCATAGAGAATAGTAGGAATATGTAGACATTTATTAATAACACGCATAAAGAACCAAGAAATAAGGGCAAAAAAGAGAGAAGAATAGAGATCTAGTTCATAGCAACCCGAAAAGCATATGCATTCTCTTAGATAAAGAATGATGATTCATCAGAATAACATGAAGTGCAAGGTAACAGATGCCACATGATTTAAGAAAGAAGAATGACACATAAAACATGCAGCACTACAACCTCTACATGTTAAATAGGAAGAACAATAATAAAGGACCTGTGTCAACAAATATCTTCATCTTCATCAACTCCCGAACGCGTGGGTCATGGAACACAAGTATGCCTTCCAAAATTATAACATCTGAAGGGTTTACCTAAACACATCAAAGCAACATAAAATGTCAGGATAGTAAATGAAATTTGATTTCAGATTAGTTTGCCCTCTGCTGCAGAGGAAAAAGCCTGGGGAAACATGTACTGCATAGTTTTTCAATCATTACTACACTAAGTCACTCACATAAGGGAAACAGAGGGACACTCTTGTTACTTGCACAAGCAAAGGACATAAGTCCACACATCAGTCGTCAGTACCAAGCAGGAATCAACACAGTCTGACATGCAAATAAGAAACTCTTTTATGCCATACTGTTACAAAACCAATTATGAAGGATACTAGTTAACTAACTTCATAGGGAGGGGAAAAAAAAAGCTCACAAACAAGTCTTTCTCACTGGTAGGAATAAAAGCAGTGATAACACTTCCGTCATGCATACAAAGAAATCAGATCAAATAAGAAACCATGTCAAATGTCAGCATTTCCTCTGTTATTACTTGATTCATTCAAGCTAAATATACTTCATACTTGATCTTTGCTCTAAAGACATTACTCTTTAAGATGTTATTCACAATTCAAAGAAGAAGCAGTGAATAAAACCCAATGAACCTATTTGAATCTTAAGCATTTTAAGAAAGAGGGGTAAAAATGCAGTTCCAAAAAAGGAAGTTTCAGAGATATACCCTTCTTGCTGGAAATATGTCGCTCTTGTAACTCTTGAAGTCATAGTTTGGAATATCTACTGCTTGGCCATGCCTCAACTTGTCCATAACACGTAACAATTGCTCAGTATCAAAAGCATCTGAGAATAACCGACATTGCATTAGAATAGCAAAAGAGCTAGATCAGTTATAGAACCATCATTCACATATACAATAAGAAAATTAAAATTTCATATGTCTTCCCTATCTAAATTCAGGTGTATTACCACCATGCAGAGTTGGCTATTGATTTTGCTAGGTAATCACTTAAGTATCACTTCAGAAATGACAAGATTTCTCTTTATTTTTTTATCCTTTAAAAAATGGCTTCCTTTCACTTCCAAAACAACAACTTAATTTTTTTTCTTTTTTGTTCCAGGTTTATATCTTCACACATCATTACATCATCAACCTTTCTTTAAATCCTCTAAATTGGTTAAGTTTGAGATAATTTTCACTTTACTTAATCTTCACTAGATTAATTTTCCCTAGCACCATCCTTGATTTTACTAAAGCATTCTGGAAGTAATAAAGATGTTGTTAGTATTCATCAAATGTAATGAAAAGTTTCTGCATGAAATTAGAGATATCTAATAAGCAAAAGAAGAGTTGAAAGTCAGAAATATTCCAAAGCTTTTAAACCTCATCTTCAAAAGGCATTTTAGGAAAACAGAAAGCCAAGACATATAAGACATCATCCAAATTAGGTCATAGCATTTTTATGATCCATTATAATATCAAGAGGAAGTCACTTAAAGTGATAAGAGTAAGGAGTAGAAATGTACTCACCAGGATGGTCAAAGTTGTAATCCTGTACTCTTGTAAGTTCCTCCTCAGTCAAATTATGATAAAATGAATCCTGTCAATAAAGTTTTCATTGATCTAAGGTAAATGGATCACCCTATGTACAATAAGAAATATCAGCCAAAATTTGAACCCCGCCCCCTCCAAAAAGGAAAGAAGAAAAGAGGAAAATAAAAGAAGGAAGAAAGGAATAAGTTATAGATACAATAAAAATAAGAAAAAGGAAAAAAGATAATGAAGAACATTGAATGATAAAGAAAAGATATCCAGTGTATTTTTTGCTTATATCATAAAAACAACTGCTCCGACATCTTCAAATTTTTGAGAAAAGATTTTGCAGGAAAAAATTCTCAAGTAAATCTTCATAAAAGAAGATTCAGAGTGCTAAATTAATTTAGTAAAGAAACAGAGGTGAAGTAATTTTGGCGTGATAAATGGTAGCACACAGAGAAGTGACCCTATCAGTAATCCAATTTTAAAGAAGAATGCCAGCAAAACCACTCCAGTAATTTAGGAGGGATCAAAACCAGAATAATACTCTAAGAAGATTCAGAAAAAGGAAAGCATGCTTATGTGGCTTCAAGCACTTCAGGTTTAGCTGTTTCCCCTCAAAGACCAATTTTGAGTCACAAAGACATTATAGTCTTGTTAAGTTCTCAATTTGACTACCAATAAGTAAATTTAGAAAGAAATTGTTACCTGACTAACAAGTACCACACGTTGGTCATGAAGCTGCTGAATGATCATGTCACAAACTGTAGTCTTCCCGGATGCTGCTCCCCCAGCAACACCTGCCACAAACCAAGAATAAATTAATAAAAAGGTATAGAAAAAGTCAGTAGAACAGAAGTTGTAAAAAACAGAAAATAAGGCCTCCAAATTTCTACTAATTCCTGATATATGATTGTTTATAGAAAAATTATGCATATATCACTACAATATAATGTTAAATTAATCAAAAAATTACGAAAATGTGTTTCAAAGACATTAAATGTCTCAGCAAGCTCTATCTTATAAACTTAACATGGATATATAAGTGGACTTAACAGCAACTTACAAAACCAATTGGTATTACATTTCTAAAACTTAGACTAGCACGTACAATGCTAAGAAAACTTTTCAGCCCTAACAAGACCAACCCTGTTCTCTTATGGGCTCTGGCACCTCTCAGTATATAGCAACCAAACTATCAAGGTAGATTATATTGTGCCTGTTGCATATTAAGACACAAGAAACACAAGGCAAAGAAAATTACGGAGACCATTGATTTACAGGACCAAAATGGGCAGCTGCAAGGTTTTATGATTATATTGGCAGTTCACCATACAAAAACATACCTATGACAAATGGTTGTTTAGACATGTGTTCAGCTTCTGAAGTTGTTGGTTGCTCTATCCCAGACTTTCTTTGCTCTAAACCATCCATGTGAAATCCAGAAAAATGAACCTCCGAGGATGATTCTAGTAAATCTACGACAGATTTAGTATCCATTGGCAAAGACCTGAAAAACGAAAGAAACAAAAACGGGAGAGGGGGTATCCCGTCGCCGCCATCTCAAAGCATTAGTTTTAATAGCCTGCAAATCTCGTAAGTTGGATTAATTAAATTATTTCACTTAAGATTAAGCTACAAAACTTGGATTCTTTTCTCATTTTTGCGTCCTGGTTATGATGTCATGGGCAGGTTGTTGGACCATACATGGCCTCAGAATCTGGTTAGATATGGCTATTGAATTCTTTAAGCAATACAGGAGAGACTCGCCAAGTGTTAATATCTTTCCCAAGAACCTAGAAAAACACTAAAGAACGTTTCTTTTCCAATTTCATTTACCCTACTATGATGATATGATCTATGGATGATGGGGTAAACAATAACACATCGTGAATCCTGAAGATCATGTTTCCAGCAGCTGTATCAAACAATTGTTGCAGTCATTTGAGGGACATGCTATTTGGTACGTAAGAATCCTTCCAATACAGTTACCCCACAATGCTTCCAGCTCTATGTACCAAGTATATGAACGTCTTAAACAAAATTAAACAGGACTGAATCAAAGAGTTCATTAGCAATCCAGCACAAGAACAAAAAGTTAACTTTGAGTAAGCCAACTTCACCATTGCACATTTACACTTTCCCCGGTAATACACACTGGAAGAACATACCCCAAATACGAAATCATACCCCATTAATGGCTGCAGGCATAATCAAGCAATACCCAGAACCACATCCAGATCCAATAGGAGAAAGAAATCACAAAGGCAGCAAAAAGATTGAAATTTCCCGATTTGATCGAATTGGTTCCGAAGATTAAGCAATGCACAAGGATTAATGCAGTGATAGTACCAAAAGGAAAATGCAGATTCTGAAACGTACCTGAGGAGCTCAGAGTTCAGAATTGTACGTGAGAGAGAGAGAGAGAGAGGCGGTGTGTTGTCAAATATAGAGAAACAAAGAGAAGGAGAAGAAGAAGGAGAGAGAAAGGGGAAGAAAGGTAATTGCTATTTTGTATTATAGAGCGTGATGATATCAGTTGTTATTGATTATGCCTTCTTTGGTTTGGTGCACTGTCTAATGTCGGAGTTGGGGTACTGTTTATATACTGAGAGGGAGACCTGGCACCAAATACGAGTCACCGTTGCCAAATTAAATGGACCATAGGTTTCCGGTGAATTTACCACCACCTTGGCCCATCCACCATCACCACTCTCTAGTCTAGTCCCTACGATTGATTAATTTTTTAAAATAAATTAAAAATTATAGTATGTTTCTATTTTATTTTTTTATAAGATCATTTTATATTTTAAAATTTTAACATGTCTTGGCTATTAACAATTTCAGTAAAATTCAAACAAATTCTTAATATTATTTCAAGATTTACCCATATGAAATTCAATTCACCAACTAAATCACACTTAATGGTTCAAGTGTTTTTATTTTATTCTTGGTGAATTTTTATCTCAATCACATGAGAGTTTAATAATATTATGATAAAATAAATTTTTAATTTTAATACTATCACAAAAAAAAAATTAAGAAACTAAATCATCCCATATTTTACAAAATATAAAATTACTTTTTCTCTTATTTGATTAAAGAAGTTTGAACTCAAAAAGTCAAAAGTCCTTACACAATTTTTTTTAATTCTCTCATCATTAAAGTACTGTAATAGACTAGTTTAGATGGCTTAGATTATGACCATTAAAACTTTAGAGAATTTTATTAAAATTTTAAATTCAATATCTTAAATTAACACTAATATTCCTTAATTTTTACAAAAGTATAAGGCACAACAAATGAGATTTTCATGTTTTCAATGATGATAATAGTATTAAATAAGTTGTGATTAATTGATACTAAAATTATTTTTAAAATTTTATAAATTTTATGTTTAAATTTAAAGTCGTAATAAAAAGTATTAAAAATAATGAGAATAGAATTTTATGTATATTTATTGTAGAAGTGTAAAAAATGAGAATTATTTAAAAAAAAAAATTCTTAAGAAGTTCAACTAAATGTAAATGAATTTTTTTTTCATCAATTTACATACAATAAAATTAAAATTATATTATATTATATGTGTAAATATAAAATAGTGTACTATAATTTAGAGGTAGGCAAAGAACAGTAATAAGTAATAACTGAGTGGCCGACTGGACTGTCGATTGTACATTTGTACTGCGTGTTCTGTGCCCAAAGCTGATCAGATTTTGAGGATCCACCTTGGCGCTGAATCAGATGTGGGGCTCACACCATTTTTTTATACTTTTTTCTACTGTACGCCGTGTCGTTTTGGAATGTTGGGAAACCAGAATCCACCGCCCATCATCCAGCCCTTTTTTCCACATTTTTCTTCTTTTGCTCCATACCAATTTTATGCAGAAGAATGATACAGAATATTTAATACGAGAATTATGTCTCAAATTTTAAATATAACGAAAAATAATTTAAATAAAACTAATTAAATTTAAATTTTATCATACTATAGAATTTGTATAATATTATGAAGTAATATTATGCACATATGTTATGTAGTGGCTTTTTCATTTTTCTTTTTATTAATTTCTCTTCTTTTTGTCTTCTTGTTGGAGGTGGGGTTAAATGTTTGTAATTATCAGACTTTTAAAATTAATTTTTTTATTTTTTTTCTTCTTCCACGTACCATATATATCCGCTTTCACTTTCACTTTCACTTTCACTTATCTAGAAGAAAAGGTCAAAGAAAGTTTGTCTTCCTACGGATTTAGTAGATCAATGAACAAAATTGAATAAAAGTTAGATATATACATTTTGGAATTGTATGGGAAAAAAAAGGACTTTTCTTCGAAAAAAAAACTGTATTTATTATAGGATTATAAACAAAAATATAAAATATGTTAGATAGATGATTGTAACCCAACAGAAAATTAGATTATTGATAACACTTCTCACAACATAAGGTTAACAGGAATAAAAAAAATTATAATAATCATTTTTCTTCCTAAAAAATTATCACTAGTCTAGAATAATTATAGACTAGTCTTTTTTTTATTTTTAACAATAAGAATATTTTCGGGTCAATTTTCACGCGTTGAGACTAAGTTCCTCTTTAGACGATCTTAAAAGCACATCTACATATCTCTACCTTATGCATTTAGGAGAATTTTTTTAAAAAAATAAAAAACCCTCTGGGTGCTGACCCTATAATTCAAACATTAGCTAGTTTCAATAAACTTATTACATCATTACCACTAAGCCCAACATTTTGAGTTAATGCACACTACTAGTCTAAAACTAAAAGAAAAATAAAAGATAATCTTTAACATTATTTTCATTTCCCCTAAAAAAAAATCATTGCATAAAAAAATATTTATTAAAGAAGGATTTTGGCGCCTAACTAGATATAACTTTTTTTTTTATATTTCAAAGAAATTAACACTTGATATCATTATTAAACGATTTATAGTCAAATAATACTGAAGTTATTTTCAAAACTTGTGAATTCTATATTCAAACTTAGAATCATAATCAAAATAAAATAAAAACAAAACAAAAAACACTTGTATGGCTCAAAATTATAGAGTCTCTCTTATTGTCGTTGTGTGAGTGAGGGAGCAATCGATAGACCAAGTTGGAGGTCAGTTCGGTTACCTATGAGGCAAAGTAAAAAAGCTGTACTCCGACATAAAAAATGCACCAAGTTAAGGATAAGCAATAAATGTTGGTGTGGAAAAAGTGAGCATATTTTTAGGAACCTTATATTAAATTTAATAGGGTGTGAAATGATAGGATCGCGAAGGTGCATTAGGTATTGCTGGGCCCACAGGTGATAAACACTTACCCAATTGACTTGTTTGTATTTAACATTTCTATTCGTGGATCATTAAGTCAGAAAGAGATGTCAAATTAAGGAGCTCCAAAAATTGCCAAATTTCATGTGGAGTTCCAAGGATCATGATTGGTTTTTTGTTAGACATTAGTACTATTAAGTGGCCTTTCAGACAACACTGGAACCAATGCTGTAAGATGATAATCACGACCACATGTCCTTTTCATTTCCTAAAATTATTGAGTTTTGTTTGGTATTCTTATGTTAATTTCTTTTCAAATTGTCTTACCTAACTTTCAGCCTCATTTACCTAACAAACAAAAATGATTGGTACAAATTGTTCAAGTTATATTTTTCAGTTTTTGTTTATCCTCATTCTTTTTTCTATGTACATGAGGGCATAAAAATTTAAATATTTTTTTTTTTCAAACTACTTAAAGATCCTTCCAATAGCTATAGCTCACACCTAATAATTTCATATTATGGATCTTTATTCTTAAGATGAAATATATACTTGTCTTCTATACGCTTTTTTTTTTTTTTTTTTTTGCTAATAGGTTCTATATGTTATTTTTGTGTTCACACCGATGAGGATAAAATTAGGGTTAATCTAATGTTAGTCATAGCATTATAATTTATAGCCCATATTTTATCAGGCTCAAGCCCAACTTTATTTTAAAAATTGAAGCCCTAGCCCAAGCTAATCCATTTACTATTTAATATTTTTGGGTCCAGAAACCCCAATGTAAAAAATCTTGATGTTGGGCCTCAAACCAAATGAGCCCAAGGCTAAAGCCTAATATCACTTACCTGCTGCTAATGCTTAAACAAATGGATGTTATCTTACACATGTGGGATATGACATAGGTTACATTCTAAGGTTATTTTTACATATTAAATTTAAGTTATATTTTGTCAAATTAATATAATTGACATAATCTAAATTTTATTAAATTTATTTAAAAATTTAATAAAATTTAAATTATATGAATTATGTTAGTATGATATAATTTGGATTAAAACTATATAAAAAATTACATGATGTGACATTATGTCACATGAGGGTGGTATAGGTAAAAACAACCTAAACAAATATTCTACTGTAGGGGGAAAAATACTTAAAACAAATAAAAAAAAGGGGTTTAGGTTGTTTTGAAGAGTATAATGATAAAACTCATGCTTTATAATCAGCTACACTTACCACAAGAAATTAACAATGTTTTAAAAACCAAACAGGATATAATTAGGCAGTTTACTGAATTTTTTTTAAAAAAATTGCGTCGTTTTAAATAAAATCTTAAAATATTTCACCAAAGGATTCGAATCCCCTTCTAAACTAATGCTTCTTTTATGAATAAATTTGCATTATAATTTACTTATTCTCATTTAAATTGTATAATGGATAAATATTGAACATAAGAGGATTCGAACCCTCCTTCCAAAAAAGAAAAAGACATTTGTCACTATGCCAACTTTAATTCTATTAACAAATTTGCATAAAAATATATTTATTATAATTTATAATATACAATAGTCACATTAAATATTATATTTATGACATCACCAGTCTGACTATTTAGTTTAACCAATGCTCATCCTCTAAAACAGTTTACTCATCGATCTAGTTTTTAAAACATTGGAAATTAATGTAGAAGCCAGTTTATGATTCTAATGTACTTT
The DNA here is from genome assembly GCA_003255065.1 of Cercis canadensis. Lineage (NCBI taxonomy): Eukaryota > Viridiplantae > Streptophyta > Magnoliopsida > Fabales > Fabaceae > Cercis > Cercis canadensis. The sequence continues at coordinate 309,453 of QAOA01006756.1, forward strand.
GAGCTTGAGTATGCAACTTGTGTTTAAAAAGATATCCCCAATAGAAAGGAAAAGAAAAGAAGAGGCATTTGAGAATTAATGTAGGGGAGATAATTAACAAGCTGAGCCTCATAGAATAGAACCACTTGAAACATAGGCACGGTCCACACGGTCCATATGAAATAAAGGGCACCTTGCTTCATGCGTGAATGATATAAATCCAATGGACCCCAATCTCAATTATGCACATTAACATGATTTTTTTTTTTTCCTTCAACAAATTAAAGAAAAGTGGTTATGTATACTATACTCTTTCCCAACTTTGTGTGATTATTTTGAGCTCACTTTTTCTCCGCTCATCAAGGGTCATATATAAAACACTGTTTTACTCTCTATTCATTCATCTTTTAAAGGTATGTTTTAGTTTTATTACCCATAAATCTTTTTTAAATATCTCTCTAGAGTACCTAAGAATCTATTCACATAAACACATTGTCTTCAACTTCTCCTCGATTACATATTAATAAAGTAAGATATGTGTTGAGAATAATAAATAGACATTTAATTATTAAAGGAGATGGATAGATAGAGAGAGAGAAAGATATATAAGCTCATGGAGAAAAACTCATTGTGTAAACATATATATAGCTTCTGCATAACGTGGTGAAGCAACAAGAGGTGTATCAGTGTTCATAATCTGCACAATTTTGGTTTATTTAAATTGAAANACATATTAATAAAGTAAGATATGTGTTGAGAATAATAAATAGACATTTAATTATTAAAGGAGATGGATAGATAGAGAGAGAGATATATAAGCTCATGGAGAAAAACTCATTGTGTAAACATATATATAGCTTCTGCATAACGTGGTGAAGCAACAAGAGGTGTATCAGTGTTCATAATCTGCACAATTTTGGTTTATTTAAATTGAAAGAAAAAAAAAGTCAACTAGTTCTCATATATAGAGGTTGACATATGTCCATTTCATAAAGGGTCAATTGCCTGAGCATAAGCTGCAATGATAGAAAGCTGTCTCTGCATTTTCTTGCTAACACACAATTTTGCAAACTCGTAATTAAGTCACCGGCTCACAGCTAGCTTTTTGTCTGTTATATATCCATTACTAGAAAGTAGAAACCTTGATAAAATAATCGATCATATAATTCTGATTTTTTTTTTTTTATAGATAGATAAAATTAAATTTTTTAGTTAAAAATATGGAGAATAAGAATTTCAATTTTTAAGAGATCATATCATTGTGATTCTTTAAAACAAAAGAAAGAGAAATGAATTAGTGAAAGAAAAACAATAATGACATTAGGCTGGGAATTTTATTGTGATGTATGTTGTGGTGAAGCTTTTGGAGTGTATCATGTAATTGCTTTTTTTTTTTTATTTAATTGGAGGGCTAATTGCTTCTTATACTTAGAGTAAAGCTATTTGCATTTAAATAATTTGACATTTTTTTATATTAGTATAAGTGACATAATCTAAATTTAATTTAATTTATGTAAGTAAGATGTGATCCACTAGACAATATAAACCATTGGATTCTCCATCCCACTAGATGAGAGCTTTTATCTTTTACGGTTTGCTTTATATATAGCATTGATATGAATATCTACTTTTTATCCCCTAACTGACAAAACACTACATATTTATAAACTGAAATATTTACAATATTACTCATTAATTTATGGGAATTATTAGTTTCAAACATAAATAGAGGTTATTTGCATATATCTCTTCTTTATTTTGATGGAGCCACATACATACCTGAACTCAGTAAAAATGATTAATGTGGTAACGACTTGATTTAGCAAAACAATTATCTCATACACATGTAATCAGTAATTAGTATTTTTTTTTCTCATTTTCTTAATTTGGGGCCAATAATAAGAATATTATGCATATATATGTAGTCGTAGATCACAAACTTTCAGAAGCTAGTTTATTATGTACAACACCAACTTACTTTCATAACTTGCTCTATAAACAAAAAGTTAAAGAGGTTAGGGTAGAATTTTTTAGATTTCATTGGGATTTCACTTGGTGTTGTGGGATATGTAATCAGTGGATTGAATGGGAGAGAAGCATAGTGAAGAATCTATTTATTATTAACCTTTCTCTTATCTTCTAAAAAACCTGTCTTTTTGTTTCTCTCCCCTATGATAAAGAGAAGAAATTGCACTAACTATTTGCATTCATGCTTATAGAAGAAGTCATCATCATCATCTTCTTCTTCTTCTTCCAGAATCACATAATCTTCAACTAACCTGAGAAAACAAAAAAGAAAAGAAAAGGTACTAAAGTGATTTAAAATTATAATGAAGGGAAGAGAAAAGAGAGAGAGAGAAAGTAGTGAGTTGTGGTCCAAGAAATGGGGTGCAAAATGTAAAAAAGAAAACATGGAAAAGCAAACCCATGCAATGATTTAAATTGAGGGATCCAACGTTCGGGAACAGGATTAAATGGACTTTTGCCTCTTTTTCTTTTCAAAAATCTAACGTATACTGCGTTGCATTTATGTCTTCATTTTATTCTATCAACCAATGTGGCCCATTACTTGGAAAAAAAAAAAGTGGGGCCATCCCTTCTCATACGAGGGGCATTCATGTCATTTGCACCAGTAACAAGGCGATTTTATTTATTTTCTTACTATGCGGATCTCCATGAATTTCTCGCCCACCATCTTTTTCTTTCTCACCAAACACTAATCACATCGGAATAGAGGATTAAAAAACTTTCTTTTTGTTTTTGTGCAACTCTAAATTTCTTTTGACATAGTATTCCTTAGAACCAATCAATCAAGAAAGTTGATTATCTTCATAGTCAAAAGATCATCAAAGATTTTTCTTCTTTTGGGGATTAGAAGGTTGTGTAAGTTATAAGAAACTCTTAGATGCAAATTAGAGCAGAATTAAAATAGTCCACCATTTTATAAATTTTTTTATTCATTACTTCAATTCATCAAAATGTTCAATCAAACCAAATAACAACCAACACGGGCTTGGTTTAACCGGTAACAAATTAAATTTTGAGTGTACATTCTTAGTTGTGGTCAAGGATTTGATGTCTAGTGAGAGTATTATTAAGAGAGGAAAAATCGTAATTATTTTAACTCTAGAACGATATTAGTCTTATACTCAATTAGATAAAGTGAAAATACTTGTGGTATTAACTAAAAAAAAAAACTAAATAGCATGATAATACGGCTGTTGTGGTTAGCTTAAGCTACTTAACTATCATACATTTTCTCGTAAGCTACTATCATACATTTTCAAATACATATTATCCCATTATGTAACTTCATATATTTGTTTTAAGAGTTTAAATGTGATTATCCATCATTAATATAAAACTTTATATACTATAATTAAATATTAAAATGGTGCATTAATAAAGAAACTAAGATATTTATATGTATATTTATGATCCTAGAGTCCAGTCGTGGAAAGCATACACCGTGGTTGTGTCGTGGGATGCATGTGTTGCTTGCCACCCTTGACCTTGGTGTGCTCAGGTTATTATGGAGATTCTTAATGACATTGGTGCATGCAACATATGATTAAAGAGAAACTAATAAAGTCAATTCCAACATTATTCTCTGCTAAACTTGATGCCATAACTCATAAGCAGTTAACACATATGAGACGTGACGTAACGTTCCTCTCCCTTCCCTTGACGCTTTCTCTAGCACCCCACGCAAATAATATGATAATGTTTTGTCATTATTGATTTTTACACAATGGCATAAGGTGTGAACTTAAAAATCTCTTATAACTTCTTATAAATATATATAACTATTTAAATTGTTGACTATTAATTAATTTGCTTATAACTGCTCAACTTTTTAAATGCATACAATTTTCTTAAACACATTTGAATCCTGCCATATAACATGGGTTTATTCATAGAAATAATAGATACATAATAGAACTAAAAATGATAGTTGGATGAAGTCAAATGGTACATATTATAATAGGGGTGCTTAATTATCATACATGTGTATTCTATAGGAAAATTGAATAAATATTTTAGCATAATTTAGTATTTTCTAATACTGAGTTCAAAAACATCAAGATGTTGTTGAATTTTTTTTATTTTTTATTTTTGGGATTCNTAAGATCTTTACAATGACACTAAATTTAACCTTTGGTCCCACCAAAAGTTCCTCAATAAGGGGGTCGGTAATGCTACAGCTCCTAAAAAGAGGTGTAGCCTAACTAAAACCTTTAAATAAACGAGATTCTATGATACTACATAAGTATGTCATACTACACTGACATGACAAGCATATGTAATTTTTATATTTTTTAAAATATAAATATAATTTACNATATTTTATTAAATATAAATATAATTTATTTTATTTTCTCAAATAAATTTAAAACAGTTAATTTGTATACGTGTCATTCTCATATTGGTTAATCTTATGTAGTATGATATACTACATAAATATGAAAAGTATCTAAGAAACCTCCTTTTATTTTTTATGAATTTGTTATGCCTGGCATAAATTAGTTTGTTTAGACTAGCTGAATTAAGGAACTTTTAGTAGTAAAACCCAATTATAAATTATTATATTTGAGCTTCTATAGCTTAATTTAAATTTTCTAAAATCAATTTAAATTGTATTAGGTTAATTATTTTTTATATATATATATTTTTAGTGTAATTTTGAGTTCGAATATGAAATCCATAAATTTTAAAAATAATTATTCAATATATAAATTATACAAATATCATAGATTATCGCATGACTAAAATAATTAAATTTTTTTTATCAGTAATAAATGTTATATCAAATTTTAAATACTAGCAGCAGCACATAATTCAATAATTATGTAAAACTTTTTTACATTATCAATAAATTAAAAACTAAATACTTAAATAATTGCCCGATTATATTGTATAATTTTTCTATCTAAGTGCTTTTTTGGGAAACATGTAAAAATCTAGTTTGTAGCGTTATGAGGGCCAAAATTTGATCCAATTTGTAGTCTAGCTTCTCATATCTCACACATCTCTGTGATGTTTCCCAAGCATTTCAAAGTTTTTACCAACCGAAGTTACAGCTACGTCCCGTTATAACACCGTTAAATAATATATGACAATGTTATCGGAGTGCAAAAAGTTTTGAAAAGCACACCATTGCTACCATCATTTTGGCCAGATCCTGCCGTTGAGTCCAACGATCAGAGGGTCCCACAGAAGACCACCCTTGTCGTGTTATCCCATGCCACGTGGAGAACACGCAGGAGTCAAAAGCACCTCGCCGTCATGACGTCGTCAATGGCCCGTGACCGTGATCGTGCCCATTGGCAGTCCTTTATCTTGGTCCGACCAGGCCAGAGACACCAACATTTGAAATTCAAGGCCTTTCCTTATTTCTTACCCTCTCTGTCTCTATTTCTCTCTCCCTTACTCCACACTCACTAACATTGAAAGCCAAGCATTTAATAAACAAAGGTAGCCTCTTCATATTTTCATTCATAACCCACGAGAATTCTGCTTCAGCTTCGGTTTTTGGGTGAGATCCGATCTGCTTCCAATCCCATAAACTCCATTTCAAAGCTTCAGTTATTCCCAGAAACTTGAATGATCATGAAAACAGAGTCTTCTTCCTCTGTTTTCCTTTCAATGCTGGCTCCCTTGTATCTTCTTTTCGATTGTATGTTTTACTTTTCCTGGAATTTCAATTATTCTTTATGATTTTATTTCAGCTGCAGGGATTGGATGATATATATAAGAATTTTCATTGAAACATTTCTTTCCACGGATTCCAGTTACAGCAGAGCTGAGCCAAGTTTATAGTTCAATTTCCCTTCCCAGGTAATTTCTCCAGTATCTGATCATAAAAGCAGAGCCTTTTCTCTGCTTTCCTCTGAATTCTGGGTTATTTTTCCAGGAATTTAGTTTTTCTTTATGATTTTAAATATTTTCTGTTTACCATCTTGAGCTGGAGAGTTAGATAAGATAAGAATTGACATTGAAGCTTTTTTCTGAAATTCAGATTCTAGCTGGTGCAGTGCAGAGCGAAGAGTTAATAGTTGAATTAGCTTAATTATCAGAGGAAGATGCCGCAAGAGAGCTTTTCTAACGCAATTTTCACGTCTCCTTCAAAGAGTTTGAGAGGATTAAAGGCTTTTGTGGGTAACACTAACAACAAGGAGTCTTCATTATCATACAGCGTGACAGAGGAGAGTTTCAATGATCATGAATTAGCTCACAGGAAAGCAGAGGAGGCAGGTACGTTATATGGATACTGTTAGTTTTGTAATTACGCTTTCAATTCAAAACTTTCCTAACTAATACCTACCACCACACCACAAATCAATTGTAAGTACAACGTAAAATGTACAAGGGAACAGGCAACTTACTGATATTGACGGCTAGGCTATCACGATTTTTTATTTTTCTAAAAAAAAAAGTTTACCACATTATTCAGCCTAAATTGAAAAACCCATATCTCTTTTTTAGTGTTTGGAATCATTAAAATTATAGGATTGATTTTATTTTTAATGAATTTGATCATGAACCTCATTTNCAGCCTAAATTGAAAAACCCATATTTCTTTTTTAGTGTTTGGAATCATTAAAATTATAGGATTGATTTTATTTTTAATGAATTTGATCATGAACCTCATTTATAAATTATCTTTTTAGAGCAAACCAATTTTTTATTTATTTATAATTTTCCAAACACAAAATTTATGCATTTGTATGAGTGATTAACCAACTTATGGCTAATAAAAAAAATTAATTTATATCAAAATAAATAGTGAACATTTCTTTTCGAATGATGCTTTTTTTTTTTAACCCCCTTTTGGTCAACCCAATTATTAGAGAAAACCTCACTCCTTTATTTAAAAAAGGTAGAAAAAGTATGGTAAAAAAACAAAAAAGTAATAATTTGGTTTTACATGTGAAAGAAAAAGGAATAGGAGTCACTTGATGATGAAACGCAATAAGCGGGGGTTGCAATATGAAAAAGTATCACTTGAAGTTAAGAAGGGGGTGGGTCCAAATTTTTGTGATATCAAACATCATCGCCGAAAGAATTCTCAACCATTATTTGTTAAACATCGATTTAAGACCCAAATCCAAGCAAGAAGCACCATGATTTTGCTACCCTCAATGGGACATTCCTTCAATTAATTATACTTAGTTTACTTTCACTTTATTCTTTGTTTTTTTCCTAATCTTTTGTGATTAACTTTAAAAGTCAAAGACATTATGCAGCTTGAGAAAAAAAAAGAAAAAGGATTAGAATAGATAGAGATGTCAAAATTTTGAGTGAAGAAATTACCATTTTTGCCTTATGCTTTCACAAAAAAAATTATAAAATTTTAAAACTGTTGTGTGTGTGTGTGCTTTTTTTTTTTTTTNTTTTTTTTTCTTCTTATTAACGCTTTTTACTTGCCCAACATAAATTAACACACAGTAGAATTTTTATCATTGAAATTAACCGAGTCATGAATAATCTAGTATCTTTTTTCACCATCCATGTTATTACTACCATTAACAACCATTCAACAAAAATGAATAACTATAATTCTTCAACAATGTTGGATCATCAAACACTATGAATTTTCATTCGATAAGCGCTTTTTTTTGCCTATTTTTTTTTCATGTAAAATTAGCCATGAATTCTCAATGTGAAAGAACACCCATAAAGGAATAGCAAAAGTAAAAGAATCTCCAACAATGAAGTAAAAGTGGAACACATTTTGAGATTATTTATGATTATATCTCTTCAGAATAAATGAAATTAAAATTTAAAGCTAAATATAAAGAGATATCTATAACTTATAAATAATGCAAGAGGGTTTCTGTTATGAACTTATAATAAACCGCAGAGTAATTAAGTAAAAGAAATTTTTTTAATTTCTAAAACTAGAAGGGGTCAGTATAATTGTATTAAGAAAGGGAAACAAAAACAATAAAAATAGAACACACACTGTGTTGATCTCAAGTTCTCAACAGTATTTAGTCTTTACCCGCCATTCCTTCTCCTTGTAGTTCTACTGCATCATCTGAAAAAACCCATCTTTTATATCTTTAAGCTTCAAGGAGGTATCAAGCAGCAGAATGGCTGCGTCAGATGGACCATGGCGCATCAGCTTCACTGCCCAAAGAGCCCTCCGAAGAAGAATTCTGCCTTGCACTACGCAATGGCCTCATTCTCTGCAACGTCCTCAACAAAGTCAGTCCTGGGGCTGTTCTAAAGGTACCTCCTTTTTCGATTTTTCATTCTGGGTTTCTTCGATTGTCTCAAATTTCCTTGTTCCTATCAATGAGTTTTCTGCACCATTGATGATTTCTTCTGATTTTAACATGTGTAAAAATCCCTTCTTTTTTGTTTCTCTTCTTTTGGGGATTCGATTGGAAAAGGTGGTGGACAATCCCACACTTGCGGTTCAGTATGCAGATGGTGCGGCTCAATCTGCAATTCAGTATTTCGAGAATATGAGAAATTTTCTGGAGGCCGTAAAGCAGATGAAGCTATTGACATTTGAAGCATCGGATATAGAAAAGGTTCAATTTTTATTTAATTTTTCCATTTTCAATTAAAAATGCTACTTTGTCTCAATTATCTTTTAATTTTGCAGTAGTTTTCGTCTTACCGTTTCTGGGATTTTGTGTTTTCTTCTAACTTGTCCCGTTATTCTCTTTGTAAATGTGGGAAACTTGAAAATGCAGGGGGGTTCATCGAGTAAAGTTGTTGACTGCATTCTCTGTCTGAAAGGGTATTATGAATGGAAGCTATCTGGTGGAGTTGGGGTGTGGAGGTATGGAGGAACTGTTAGGATTACTTCCTTCCCCAAGGGGCCTTCCTCCATAATGGGAAGTGAGAGTACTGATGAATCTCTGGATGAGTCTGAGTCATCGCAATACGAACAGCTACTAGAATTTCTTCATCTATCTAATGAGGTCTCAGTTGAAGAAACAAAAACTGCCAATGCTCTGGCTTTCCTATTTGATCACTTTGGACTCAGGCTTCTTCAGGCTTACCTTAGAGAGACCGATGGGATTGAAGATCTGCCTCTGAATTCAATGGTCGGTAAGAGCCTTTCCAGCGTGTGAAACCATTGTTGCTTCTATGTTAATAGTATTCTTTTCGTAACTTGTGTGATTAGCAGATAAGTTTCTAAAGAAAAAGTACATTAACCACTAAGTTTCATATATATACTCTGTAAGTACGAGATGTGATACTATCATATGCACGCAGCAAGGCATTTTCTTAAAACTGAAATTGTAATGCCCTTGGATATTTACTACGTCAGTCAAATGCGTTTATTGTTTCAGAGATGTATCTTAAAGAAGAATAAGCTTCTACATAAAGTCTCCTTTCCCTCATGCAATGCAATCTTATTTATGAAATGGGTAAACTTTTGTAGGTAATTGATGCTTTGCTCAGCAAGGTAGTCAAGGATTTTTCATCATTGCTTGTTTCTCAAGGGACTGAGGTACTTCAAAGTTTGAAGTTTCTCTTTGTATTGTTACTACTTTTTCCAACCACACAATTTCAATTAGCTTTTCCTATTTCTTACTGCAAAAATTTATCTATAATATACTTCTCAACAATTTTCTGCAGCTTGGACTTTTCTTGAAGAAAATATTGAAAGGTGATATGGGTTGCCTATCAAAGATAGAGTTCATAGAAGCTATCTCGCTATATCTTAACCAAAGAAGTACTTTGGCATCGAAGGATTTCTCCAAATTCTGCATTTGTGGTGGAAAACGTGATAGTATTCAGCGTCATAACAATTATTCTGCAAATCATGCTCAAATAATTGATTCTCAACAGAAACAACTTGAGGTATATGATTTGAAGATAGAATGTACTGTTCTTATTGCTTTATATGAGTTTACACTAGCAACATACATTATAAGGGTTTTCCTCTTTCTTCAGGGGATGAAATACTTTTTTGAAGAGACAAAACTGGAGGTGAAGCAAATTCAATCAGAGTGGGAGCAAGAAATGAGTAGGCTTGGTGAGGATCTAAGACTTGGTTTTCATTGAGAAAATATCCTCCACTTATAAAATCTTTAGTGTAATTCTTTCACAAGATTGAGTTAAATTGTATGTCCATCTCAGAGCATCATATCAAGAATCTTGAAGGGGCCTCCTCTTCCTACCACAAGGTTTTGGAGGAGAACCGCCTTCTTTATAATCTCGTGCAAGATCTCAAAGGTACATAATATACTTCCCAACAATGAACTTCATGGATCTGCTTGCATAATGTATATAACTTTTTTAAATTTTCTTTCTTACAGGAAGCATTAGGGTCTACTGTAGAGTGAGGCCCTTCTTACCAGGACAATCAAATGGACAGTCTACAGTAGACTATATAGGGGAAAATGGAAACATCATGATAGTCAATCCCCTTAAGCAGGGCAAAGATGCAAGAAGGGTGTTTTCATTCAATAAGGTGTTTGGAACAAATGTCACACAAGGTATTCTTTTAATATATTATTGCAAAACATACAGGATGAGAATATACTTTGTTAATATGGATCTGCCTAAATCATCCATATATTTGAAAAGTTGTCTATGTAACTATTAGTATTTAAAGGTTGTAATATTGATTTACATTTTCTCTTTTCTTTTTCTTTTGTTGGGTGAGAAGAGGTATGGTTGTTAGGCAAAGAAAGAGTAAAAAGAGTAATTCAGATTTGTATGCTGGGGCTTTATATGCCTATGGTCAGGATACCATATTATAGTGCAATATACGTGGATATTATGATTAGCTTACAGATAACTAAACATAATTTGTTTAGAGTTTATATTATATTAGTTCTGATTTGAAGCTATTTATGATGATTTTTCATTATCAATGTTCAGAACAAATATATGTGGACACTCGACCGCTGATCAGGTCTGTTTTAGATGGGTTCAACGTATGCATCTTTGCATATGGACAGACTGGCTCAGGGAAGACCTACACAATGGTAATATTACATGCATAGTAGTTGCCATGATAGAAATTTCTGTTTAGTTGGTATCTTGGTTTGGAGTCATTTGTACTTCAATTGGGATGCATTTGAAATTTTGCCCAACCCTTTTTTATTGACATCCTTTTTTTAATACATATTAAAATTGACATCCTCTTTGTGGATATGAGCAATAAATATCCATTTTATGGAACTTGAAACCTTAGTCACTTCAAAAGGGTAATAATATTTCAAGGTAACTAGACTAGAAATTAGTTCTAGTAAGAGATATACTATTATTTCATAATTCTTTTATATATATGTATATATTTATATTGAAATTGAGTGATTTACTGCTTGTATAGAGTGGGCCTGATCTGACGACTGAGGAGACGTGGGGAGTAAACTACAGGGCTTTGCGTGATTTATTTCATATATCAAGGGAAAGGGCCGAACTCATAAAATATGAAGTTGGTGTCCAGATGATCGAGATATACAATGAACAAGTGAGAGACTTATTAGTCAGTGATGGCTCCAGTAGAAGATATCCTTCAATTCATACTCGCCGTATTTATGTTACATCATAATTGCTTTCTTGTTTCTGCATATCAAAGGCTTTATTTTTGCATGGAGATTGACAATAGCATTTATTTGTCAGCTGCTTCAGTTCCTTAACAAGATATACATTAGATATACGAAACAATTCTCAATTGAATGGTCTTAATGTGCCTGATGCATGTTTGGTCCCAGTTCATTGTACTCGAGATGTTCTTGATTTAATGAGGATTGGTCAGAAGAACCGTGCTGTGGGTGCTACTGCTCTGAATGAGCGAAGCAGCCGATCTCATAGGTACAACTTCCTCTTCATGAATATAGATGCTTCTCTAAAAGTCATATATATTTAATTAAAATTCTTTGCCATCCTATTGCAGTGTTTTGACAGTTCATGTCCGAGGAAGAGAGTTGATTTCTAACTCCATTCTTAGGGGTTGTCTCCATCTTGTGGATTTGGCTGGAAGTGAGAGGGTGGATAAATCTGAGGCTGTTGGTGAGAGACTAAAGGAGGCCCAACATATAAATAGATCACTTTCTGCACTTGGGGATGTTATCTCTGCTTTGGCACAGAAGAGTTCACATATTCCTTACAGAAACAGCAAGCTCACACAAGTTTTACAAGATTCTTTAGGTAAAGCATAAACTTCTAATGAAAAGTTTTTATTTTTTCCTGCCCTTAGTCATTAGTGCAAATTACTCATGATAATTGAAGATAACAGCATTTAGATTTGGGAGTGTTTTCCATTTCTCTCTCAATGGGTCAATATTCAAATTTTTATAGGAAGAGTAACATAACAACAATCTTGTTTATGGATTTAGCCTATGCATAAAGAAACTATGTGTCTTTTTTTGGTAAGTGGTGCAGATAACCGATTTTTAATTTGAATAGCATTATTAATGCATTTGGATATTGTCATAATAATTTGCTAAATTGTTTTACATTAAAATACCATTTGCTTCTTTTCCTGTTTTATGATTTTTCATTTCAATAGGTGGACATGCAAAAACTTTGATGTTTGTTCATATAAATCCGGAACTTAACGCTCATGGGGAGACAATTAGCACGCTCAAGTTTGCTGAGAGGGTTGCATCCATTGAACTTGGGGCTGCTCAATCTAACAAAGAAACTGGTGAAATCCGAGAGTTAAAGGAAGAGGTTTGGTTTGTGGTCATATGTAGACTATTGCAACCTTAGATTTAACGGCACACAAGAGAAATTTACTGTTTGAATATTTTATAGATATCAAACCTCAAATTGGCTTTGGAGAGGAAGGAAACTGAATTAGAACAATGGAAATCTGGAAATGCTAGAAACACCACAGAATCTCAAAAACCAAGAGCTGTTTCACCCTTTCGCTTGCCCAAATATGGTACCAATGCCAGCGTGAAGCCTGAAAATTCTCAACGATCTATTGATGATAGAAGCTTTGAGGTAATTGAATGCAGAGATACCAATTTAGAAGTGTGTGCAAAGATTCACTTGGAAATTATGCTACAACGAAGTGTTATTTGCACTTTTTTTTCTTACTTAATCTAAAATTCTATTTTCAGGCTAGAAGTTGTTCTTCAGGAAAGCAAAGAAGGTCGAGATTTCCCTCAACATTCATAGACAAGGACTCCATGCCCAAGATGCCTCTTCTAGCCGAAGAAAAATTAGCAAGCTCAGGGAAAGGGAGATCACCATCACCTCCTGTCAGGAGATCAATATCCACTGATAGAGGGTCTGCCATTAAAAGCAAGGTCAAAATTGATGCAGCAGACAGCCAACCAGTTATAAAACATCCGTTTCCAGCTAGAGTACCAGTAAATAAGTCTCTTGCAGCATTGCCAATTGCCCCATCTACTGAAAATAACTCAAGGGTGCATATGAATTCACAAGATCCAGTTAAGCAGGAAAACATTTCTGAAACGCTCTTCAGCCTCCAGAAGGTCAACTCCAAAAAAGTTCATCAAGAACATGAAGAGGAACAATTTAAGCAAGCACTTAGTGCATTAAGACAAGGTGGTATTAGAAAAATCAAGGCTGACAGTAAGACCAAGGCCAAGCATCATCAACAAATGCCCTTTAGGATTCAGAAGTCTGATATGATACCGACATTGATTTCTGATATGGACTTTACTGGTGAAAGCATATTGGAGGCACCTCGAAAGAGTGATTACTCTGAGCCAGAAAATGATCTTGGCCTGATTGAGCCCTCAGTTCATGGTGCTTTAAACCTTAAAAAGATGCGTCAGAATTTTGCAAGGAATTCCCAGAACCTTGAACCAAGGTATGGCTAAGATAAGCATGGAGAAACTTTGCTTGTTTAGTTGTTTCTTGTTTATAAGAAACATGATATTCATAGCTTCATTGTGATGATAATTGAACATCTTTGTTACATGCAGAGGAACAGTGCAAGCAGGGGAACCCTTATTGGCTTGTAAAGTTGAAAACAAACTTCTGAATGGTTCAGGTCGCAATCTCAAGGAAGGCAGCAATTCATCCATGCCAGAATTTAGAAGGAGCCGATCCACCCCACGTGGAAAATTTTTTGCTTTATCTTAAGGATTTCAGGTTATACAGAGACTAGTTTTTTTATTTATATATTTTTGTACAGTAACTGCTATTGATGTTGGAGTTCCAGCTCACATAGTTTTTATAGAAATTTTGAGGTTGAGGTGAATCTGTGCAACCTTTCTCCGTTCTATATTCTGAGCATGCTTCATTGTAATTGAAAATTTCAAATTTTAATATATTTCTTTAAACATCCTATGACCAAATTACTAATGGTGCTTATTCTATACTATGTTCATTCATATTGGAAGAAAAATTGTAATTTCTTAGGGGGTGGTTGCCGTATGTTTTGATTTAGTTGCAAGATTAAGCAAGAATTAAAGTGATTTTGATGATTGAAAAATTGTAAATCGAAATTTGGACATGTTTCCCTTACATAAATTTTCGAAAGTAGTTAAGTTGTTTACAAATATTTGGGGAAATACACAACTGGTTACGCTTGAAATTTAGTTTCTTTTCTAGAAGTTTAATGTTAAAACAAATTTCACAGTTTGTATCAAAATGAAGAGGAAGGAGAAACACAAAATAATGGAAATATTTTCCAAAGACACCCTAATACCCTTATATTGGAAAAAGCTTTTTAAAGCACCTCAACCAGCATTTAATTATCTTGTTGGTCGTTATGTAATTTTCTATTGCCAACTTTTCCAAAATATGAGATTTACTATAATCAGCTTTTGAAAAATTAGCCATAGAACCAGCTTGGCTTTATTTTTAAGTGGAGACATTAGCCTATTAATAGGTAAAAAAAGAAAAAAAGGGAAGCAATTTCTGTTATTGACTCCTCATTGACAGCCACTGCATATAATCTGTTCCTCGAAGGGATTATTTTCATGTCAATTCTGAGGGCCTTCCCGCTATAGATTAGCATCATTTCCTCAAATTAAGTTCCTACTCCTAGGATAGCCATTTTCAATTTTAAGACTTTTCTGGTAATGCTCATTTCCATTGTATCTAGAACATAAATTTTTTTCTGCATTCAATTATTAAGAGCATTTCAGCTTCACATCGATCGCTAACAGCAATTTGGACTAGCCAATAATCTTGATTTGAACCCAGATAAGGTAAATTTGGTAGTTGTTCTGTTCATCCCATTTGTGAAGCTATAACCCTCTTTCCTTCATGATGATTGGAATGTTCATCATGAAGGAATTGAAGGCTAGCCAAGGATGGTTCTTGTTTGTTCTATTCTGGATAACATCTATGGGTTTAGCCATTCTTACTCATTGAAAAACCAGCTCTTGGAGGCCAAAGAGGTTCAGATGTCACTTTTATATGAAAATCACGTTTGCAGGCTCGGTCCAAGCTTGTCCAAGAAATAATCAATGGCTAACTATCTTGTAGGATCTAGGCCATTACCTCCAGAGCCACCATCTAAGAAGAAAACTTCAAAGGATCACCCTGCAGACAAAGCAGCACCTCAAAATTCTGTAACCTTCATCTATCAAACCAAAATAGCAGATTCATGTCGTAGTGTGATAGTCACATGGTGCCAAAACCCCGCTGTTCACTCCCTTTGCATCAACCTGGATAACAGTTCTGAAGAGAACAAGTACACCTGCAAGATTGATTTAAAATCCAGGCAGAGTTGGGGTAAAAAAGGTCTCAAATCCTTCGAACTAGAAGGTAAAAGAGTAGATATTTTTTGGGATTTTCGACAGGCAAAATTCGCCATTGGCCCGCAACCTTTGTCAGATTATTACGTTGCCTTAGTTTACAAGAAAGAGGTACTCTTAATGCTAGGAGATTTGGTGAAGGATGCTTATGAAAGAACCAGGTCAAAACCTTCTTCAGAAGAGGCTACCTTGTTGTGTAAGAAAGAGATTGTGTATGAGAAGAAACTGTTTTGTACCAGAGCCATGCTAGAAGAGGGTAAAAAGGAACATGATGTTGTGATTGAGACTTCCCTTTCTGGGCCTGATGATCCTGAAATGTGGATTTATATAGATGGGTTAGCAGTTACACGGATTATGAACTTGAATTGGAGATTTAGAGGGAATGAAACAGTAATGGTGAATAATTTACCTCTGCAAATCTTCTGGGATGTGCATGATTGGTTGTTCAATGACCTTGGTTCAGGCCATGGCTTCTTCATTTTCAAGCCATGCTCTTTGGAATCTGCATCACATACTGATCTTAATGGTAGAGATTCCCCTGAAACAAGTGAGCATTACAATGGACATGACTTGGTAGAGGAGAGTCCATCCATCCAAGGTTTTTGCAATTTTCTGTATGCTTGGAGAATTAAGTGAGATTAGATATTTGTCATTTGGTTTTCAACATTGTCCTCCTGTATATTACTTTCTTAGTATTTGACCCTAGACTTCTCCACATCATTCTCTCATACCCTCAATCATTTAATTTTTTATATTTTTAAGAAAAAAAGATTTGGGTTACAATTTGAGACATCAGCTGTATAAAACTGAAGAAATTGTCCTAACACAGCTAAAAATTTTATTGCTCTGCTTTCAACAAACTAAAACAATCAATCTCCTTAAATTGCTTATTGTTCCCATATTGGTTTTTATTCCACATCATCATATCCCATTATGTTTATTTTCTTTGCATTTTTTTTTTCAACGCGTATACTAAGAAGGTTCTTGATTTGATCAGACAACCTTTTTTGTTTTTTAAATAGACCAACCCAAGATGTTCGGATCAAACAATATTTGAATTGGGCTTATCCGTTATCCTTGGTCCATATTCCTATTTTTGGGTCATATTTTTATTGGGCTACTCAAAAGCTAAAAATAATAACGTCTATATATTAATGTGAATTATTATTTTAGTACAATATATTTATACAACTAACTAAAATTTTACTATTTTATTTATAATAAGCTCTATTTAATATATTAATAAAAAATCGTAAGAATATAAAACGAATTCATCATAATTTATTTATTTTTTATGATAATTTTTATCATATTTTAATAAAATTAATTATAAATAAATTATTTAATATTATTTAAATAATTGTTACGATAATTTTTACCAAATCTTTATTAAAAAAAATATAAATCTAAAAGTTATTTATAAAAAATTTAGACTCTAAAATATAAAATACTTATAGTTTAAATGGATTATAAGTCTTTATAATTTAAACGAATTTTAAATTAAGTTCTTATATATATATATATATATATATATATATATATATATATATATTTGGGTTTTTTTAGTTTAAATTTTTTTTTTAATTGAGTCCATTTTATCACTCTCAGTTATAACTTCATAAGTTTAGTGCTCATATAGCAAATAACTTGTCTATGTAATAATAAAATAAGCTGATGTGGCACTAAAGTAGTGCAAAAATTACAATTTCATTATCTTTACCAACTTTAAACTTTAAGATAAAATATGATGATGTGATAATTTTTGTGCTATTTTGACGTCATGTCAACTTTTTTTATTACTACATAGAGAAATCTTTTATTATGTTATCACTAAACTGATGAGATTATAATTAAGAACAATGGCCTAATTAAAAATAAGTAAATTATAAAGACCTTAAAAAAAATAAAAAATAAAGACCTGATTCACCAATACAATACTTTTAAACCAATTTTTATTAATATTCCCATGACACTTGTTAAACAAAGACAGTGAAACGCACCATTTGAACGATGAACAAACCCTTGGAGACTGTTCTGCCACTTACCTAGTGTCTAGTGAGCTTGCATGGAAATGGCAAGTTTCGCGGGAAATATCGGCTTCAAAGTCTCATCCCAGCTCCACTCTCGCGTTTTTCGGCTTCCCTGGTGAGAACTTTTCCTAGTTTGCTCCCAAATTTGCTAACTTTTTGTTTGGCTGCTGAGAGAAGGAGGGGAAACAAAATGGCAGAAAGTTTTTATTCTTTTGGGTATTTAAAGTTAGCTTCAGATTAAAGAAGTTATAATTTAGTTAACCAATTGATTGCATTTGGTTAAGTTGAAGAAATTTCTTTCATTTCATTCTGTCTCCCCATACCCTCCCAGAAAAGTCTCAGCATTTACATTTGGACACGATTCTTATCCTATGAATTTCATTTTTTCTGTAAAAAGTAGGGTTATTTGGAAGATTCAGATTTCATGCTTGAAAAGCAGAGATTATAGTTCTTCTGGTCCAGTTAGGTATATTCCTAAGACACCCTCGAAGGTGAAAATGTCTGAAACTTCTCCCCCAGTGGAAAGTTTGGAAAAAAGTGGCTGTACTAGCCGTCCTGATGTAAGTGTACCAAAGATTGATGGTGGTAAAGATGTACACAGAAGAGTTCTTCATTATGAAGACTCCCAAAATCTGAATGAAATGCACAACAAGTTATTGCTTGATGACAGTGAACAAGGTAAACTGACTTCTAATATCTTTTAATGTGGTAGCGTTTTAGTTCATTGTTGTAGAGTTAGTAATACTTTGCTGTGGAAAATGCTTGGGGAACAATGTTGCTATCTATACAATGGTCACTAATACGAAAAGCTTGTGATTTAAGTATTCCAATTAAGTTTGAGGCCTTTATATTGGATTGACTTGCATATTCAAGCAATGTGACGATTTCATCTAGTGTGACTGCAGCTAAATGCAATAGTGTCAGCATGTTTTTGATGAACACGGTATTCCAAATTCAATTCAGTTTCTTATAAAAGCAATGGAAGGCACTGTACAGTAGGCTTGCGTTTAAATCCACCATGTGCAGAAGTTTTTCTAAACTACCATTTTATTAGTTAAATGGATATTCTTTTCTCTTGTCAGACTTCTTTAACACTTTATTTGTAGTTTCTTCAGATCTATTCATTGTGAGGTTAATTTAAGAGAAAAATCAAGCATTATGCTTTAAAATGTTATATTTTTCTAGTTCTAGTTCTGAGAAGTGAAGTTGATCTTAATACCTTATTTTGTATTTTGTTAAATGTAGATTGTGAACAAATGGAAGAGGTAGAGGATGTTGTGGAAGAGTTGAGAATCCATGAGCCAGGAGAATGTAGTGAACAAGATTTATTACAAATAGACAAATACACCATCGATGCTGAGGAATCAGCAATTAAATTGCTTGCAACAAGGTTATTCTTTTTAAAGAAAAAACTTTCTTTTATGTTAGTTATATACTCTATAGTCTCTACCTAATTGCAGAGTTTCTGAATCAAAAGTGGGCTAGAGTAATATTTTTCATCTTAGTGCAAGAGAAGTCAATTTTTGCAATGCTACTTTGGATTTGTACAAACATATATCTTATTGCATATCTTTCTTGGCATGGCTCCTTCTTGATATTAACAGTCAATTGTGCCTCTGCTTTCAATTGAGTCAACTCCTTAATGGACAAAGTATAACAAGCATGAACCATGTCTCAACACTGCTGTTGAAATATATAAAGAAAACTCAGTATGTAACCACGGGAAATGCAAAGGTCATATGAAAGGATAGAATGTGTTACATTGTATTATTATATAACTTTTCACTATGAGTATCCCAGTTATTATTTTGATATTTCAAATTGATTGGAGTTATTTGCATATTGAAGAACTAGGTCATGGTGAATGTAATATAGCTTCCTCTTGCCCTTCCTAGAACTTCAAGTACCTGGGTCCTTTTTCATCTTCTTCCTGCTCATGTTTCAGTTTCCTTGAAAACTGGTCGAACTTTTGGTTTCTTTTATCAAATTTGGTAGGCATTTATTTTTTCCAAAAAGAGCCAGAGAGTTTGGCTTGACCTTGAAAGAAATTTTGGCAAATTGTCTGCAACAGTAAACTTGTTGGAACTCTCTTCTTCTAGGTTTGTGTTTGCTTCTTTGTAAATTGTTGGAAAAAGAAAATGAAATATAGTGGTTTGAGTTCACTATTAGCTATTAATTTGGGATAGGGGATGTACACATGCATTTGATTACGTAAAAAGTACTTGTCTTTTAAGCATTCCTGTCTATCTCATCTGCAGGGCACTCACAGCAGTTGAGTTGAGAAAGAAATTGCTTGGAAAGAGATTCTCTCCTGACACAGTGGAGGCAGTCATAAATAATTTCCAGAGAAGGTGCGTGGTAAATTCTTATAAAAACCAATCAGATGGTGTTCATGAGTCTCTTTCAAATGCAAACCATGCTTGAAACTTTACTTGCTTTCCAACTACTTCTTCCTAAATTTGGTTCGAGTTACAATTCATCAACTTGTAACAAACAAAGAGTAATTTATGTTACGTGATTCCTTTTCTATCATTTATCCCTGACCATTCTCATGAAGGATAGAATTGCTAGCCAGAGAAGCCTGCATATTGCTTAATCTTCTGTTAGGTCATTTTTAGTTTTGCTGTAGAGTTCATCTATCTTAGCTATTGAAATTGAGGTACCTGTAATCACAGAATCAAAAGGCCAATTGAAGGTGATTTGAAAATTGGAATGGAGCTCTAGCATTAATGCTCCAATGTTTAAGTCAGTCCTGGGGTCTCTGGGGGAAAATTAGCTAGACAACCTAGTGTAGAGAAAGAATGAGAGTTTTGAGAGTCACGCATCTCATATAGTTGGATTTTGTTTATTTACCATTTTACCTTTCAAGATGTTGATATATGGAGTTAAGTCATTGCAGGGCATAACATGTATTGACAATTTTAACTCGTGTTTGTATTACAGGTTTCTTTGTCAGAAACTGACTCAGTATGTTTCTTGGTATTTGCATGAAAAAACAATTGTGTGTAAATTATCTCTACAGAATGTGGATAGAGGAATGGAATGGATTGTTCCTTTAGCCTTTCATGTTGGCAAGCTTAAATTCAAATAATAAGTTTCCTTTGTTTGCTGATACTATAGAAAGAAAACAACAGAAAACAAAAATTTACTTTGACGTAATATTTTTACTTGGTCAATTGTGGTGATTACTTGGCAACAACCTATCAACTGAATATTCATAAATCTGTACCTTAGAACAAAGAGGAACGGAGATGTGCTCATTTTTAAGAGCACACTGCTTTGCATTCAAACGTGCTTTTTCAAGTTCGTATGTGACAACCAAATTTTCAAACTCATCCTTACACATTGTAATGATTGTTTTACCTGTCTTGTTTCAGAGGGTTGATCAATGATAAGTTATATGCAGAAGCATTTTCTCGATCTAGATGGTCTTCATCAAGTTGGGGACCAAGGCGGATCAAGCAAGTAAGCTAGTCTGCTTTGTAATTTTTTCCCTTCTAGCCTTGTCTCCCATCCATACTACTTTTTCCTTCTTGATCAATGCTTCTTCCCTGTGTTTTATTTTTATTTTTTAACTGAGAAAAACATAAAATCAATGTTGTTCTGATGCTTGCTAAAAATTATGTTTATTTATATTCTAGAATAGATGTAATTTGAAGAAAAGCATTATATTGTGACACCATCCTAGAAGTTACAAGTTCATCAGTTTAATGTTCATCACCTTTTATTTTATTTATTTATTTTTAACAATCAAGACATGTTAAAATTGTGTGGTTTGGGAAACTAATAACCTCACCATATACCAATAAATATTAATAAAATAAAGGAAAAAGATGAAACAATGAAGTGGAAAGGAGGAAGAATGAAAGCTATTTCTTCTGAGGTGCTTGGTGAAGCATTTGTCTGAGGGAAACAAAGAACCTGTTGAAATATATTGACAACTGTTATATTTTTTAAGATTATATATCATAACATATATATATAAGCCTTGTTCTCATGTATCAATAGTCGTGTAGATTATGTCCAAAATATATACGTCAATAACTTTCATATACCACAATTATAAACATTTTTCAATATAGAAGGTCAAAGTTAAAGAATAAATAGTATGCTATTTCCAATGATATTTAATTATCGTTCTCTGATTTTTAACTCCTGTAAAAAGTCCTAATTTTAATTTTTTCCCCTTTGTTTAATAATTTTATAGTCCTTTTCCTGTTTAACTCATGCTATAATGTTTATTTCTTTCTTTTTTTGAGACTAGTTTAAGACACTCACCCAGAATCTACCTTCAATTTGATAAAAAATGCAAAGCCCCAATTTAATAAATTTTTCATTTTTTTGTAGTTTAATTGATCCAATTCCCCCAATTTATTTAGTTATTTGATTGAAGTCAAGTTCATTTCATTTTAAATTTTATCTGATTATTTTTCATTCTTTCCCACTTTGTTTACTGGCTCGATTGAACACTTTATTTGGAAAGGTGAGAGCTAAGCTACCACCCCCCACCCACGCATGGGACCCACTGAGAGTTATAGTGTGATTTTGGTGTCATTGCGAATATCTCAAAAAACTGGGTCACCCAGTATGTGTCAGAACACACAATTCCTCATAAAATGCTAGAACGACACGATATAGAAAAACATGGCAAGAAAAAAAAAAATTTAAGTTTACTTCTTGGCACGCTTTCTTATATTTTGTTATTCTTATATTTTATAAGGAACTGTGTGTTCTAGCACATATTAGGTGACTCAATTTTTCAAGATTTTCGCAATGATACCAAAATCACATTATAAGTCTCACTGGGTTCCACCCAACTAAGGGGTGTAGCATAAGGGAGTGGTAGCATAGTGCTCACCATTTGGAAATCCTCTTCCTCTTCTCTATTATTTCCATTTTCTTTGTCAAATTAAGCTGAGGTGCAGACTAGATCTGCACTGAAGCTGTGCTTCCTTGAAGATGCCTCACCTGGACCAAGGCGCAGCAGAGGTTGCGCCACGCATGCCTTCAGCAACCATACACTTTCTAATATATTCGAGGGAGGTAATTCTTTTTATGTGATGGGAATACATTTGTTGTGTCAGGCATTATTCAAGAAGGGAGTTAGTCAAGATGATGCTGAGAAGGCTGTTGAACTGGTTTTTAAAGAAGATGACAGTAATGGAGATCAAAAGTCAAGTATTGGCATGTCAAAGCAATCCATAGATCACCTATATCTCCAGGCCTCAAAGCAGTGGCACCGAGGTCAGGATGCACCCACAGAGACAAGGAAATCAAGGATTGTTCGGTGGCTTCAGTACCGCGGTTTTAATTGGGATATCATTAGCATCATATTGAAGAAATTAGACAGCTAGCATCCTCCGTAGTGTACAACTAGGACATCCATTTTTCATACCCACCAAGAAATCCATTACTGGTAGGGGCCATCCATGTTTCTTGAAAGTGAAAAGTGTGAGATATGGATAGAGTTGAAGTGTTCATTGGCACATAATGCTGTGGGAACAAAATCAGTCATTTCATTGCCTCCTTTCTCAAAGGTCATGTTGCATCAGAATACAGAAGATTGCACTAGTCTTGGTACAATGAAGCTGAGATAAAGCAACAAGCACCACTAAGGAATTGCGGCTGATGGAGTCAGTAAACTTCTTGCATATTCTAGGCTGTGGCATGCTCGTATGATCTGCGAGGAATTACCATGTGTTTATTTTCAAAGCCGTTTGGTTTTACTTGGTTTTTTCGAACAATAATAATATTATAACTTTCACCACTTATTCCTCTCAATAATTTTCAGTCCTCCTTGCGTGCTTCCCAAAGAAAACCTAAAAGTTGTTTTCGAAAGATACAACCTAATATGATCTCTTTTTATCTTTTTTCAGAGTGCAGAGAACTTAATTCAACCTTACGAAATGATGGAAAATATCCTCTAATGTGCAGTTCTTCTTATTTGGTTAGCAAGCAAAACCAGTGTATCTAACAAGCAACACAAAAACCAGCACCATTTATAGTATAATAAAAATGAAAAGCAGTAGAATAAAATCAATATACACACATGGTAGACATAAATGTGCTGTTGAGACATTATCAAGCGATTTGTGATTAAGTGATATTGAAATTGTCCTTAGAATTTGCGGGTTTTGTGTTTAAACATAGAGTCATAATAAAAAATACTATTAATATAATAGGTTTAATTACAATTTTGGTCTTCATATTTTAACAGCTTGAACTTTTTGGTCTCTCTTATTTTAAAATGAATAATTTAGTTTTTCTATATTCATAAAATGTACAATTTTGGTCCTTTCATCATTTCTTAGGTTTAGTTTAAGGTGTAAAGTTCTACAATTCACAATCTCACTATTTAGATTGAAAAGTTACATTTTTTGAATCTCCCTACAAAATTTCAGCTTGATCTAACAGTGTGACTCAGTCCAAAATATCAAAATTAGAAGTTTTCATCTAACTGCAAATTTAGATTCATTCACCGTTAGATCGAGCTGAAATTTTGTAGAGATGTTCACAAGACGTAGCTCTTTAATCTAAACGGTGAGATTATAAATTAAAAAACTTTAAGTCTTGAAATAGACCTAAGAAATTTTGACTTAAAGATAAAAGAACTAAAATTGCACATATTATGAATATAAATTGACTAAATTATTCATTTTTAAACCAGAGAGACAAAAAGTTTAAATTATTAAAATATGAGAACCAAATTTACAATTAAGCTAATATAATATTATTATCAAGTGGGAAACAATAGCCTTCAACTTTGCACTTTTACCTGAGTTAATTTACCTTATACTGATTATGTTCAGAAACTTTCAACTTTCAACTTCAACTTTGCTCTTTTACCGGAGTTAGTTTGCCTTATGCTGATCATGTTCAGAAACTTTCAACTTCAGACCAGCTTTCGTTGTTTTTTTTTTTTAAGGGCCGAGGGTGTGGATGGGATGTTGAAGTTGGTTATAGAGCAGTTTCTAGCTACGTTGTTATTATTGTATTGAATGCTAGCAGTATACTGGTCCTGTTGCTCCTGCATATACATGTGCTTCTGATTAGGATATCCAGCCTTTCAGTCTCAGCTTAGTATATATGCTTTCACAAGAGTTTGTAATCGCTGGAAAGTCTCTCTCAAGACAGCACATGGACATGTGAGGAATTCACCATTCAGCATCGGACCACGTGGCCACTGCTTGAAAGGCTGGCTTGGCTCTGTCTCTCTCTCTCTCTCTGTGTTTGGAGAGAGAAAGAGTAAATGCAGTCAAGGAATCTTATTCTCTAAATACACATCCAAAAATACCAATCATTGTTTCAGCTTCCATAAGCCCTCAAGTCGCTCTCTCCTTCTTGACAGTTAACTCTTCACTGTTTCCTAGATATCCCTCTCTGCTGCCAGTAACATCCAAGCCTAAGAAAATGTTTTTAATCTGTTTACAATATGCTCAATCACCTCATATATAACCTAGAAAAACGAGTATGAAAGTTTTGGTGAATGTATGGAAATTTTTTGATATTATGTTAATAGAGTGATCGAGTAATGCTATTTTTGTACTATTTAGGATTATACTTTTAGTCTTATATGAATGTCTCTACTTGAGTTAACAGAAAAATATTAATAAAAATTAATGATACCATACCATTTAAACTCAGATATAAACACTTGTATGTATTTGTGTAGGTGTTTTAAATATAATAACTTCATAATAAAATTTTTATTTATATCTTTAGTAGATTGATTCTTGAAATCTACATTATATTATCTAAAATTACAATTATAAAGGGGAAAATTTTATTACACTAGAATATCTCTGATAATTCTGCCCTTCACTAATTGACATTCCATTAGACTCTGCACAATTGATGAAGCATAGCTAGCTTCTTCTCCATGAAATGCATATTTGATCATCAGATTGAGTCGTCTGATGAGAAATTAAAGGAGCAGTTAGAAGAACCATGTGAAGCTACATTCTTAGGTGGTGGTGGAGAGCTATGTGCTTGTAAACCTCCCTTGAGAAACTCGGGGTCAGTTCTTGAGGCTTCATCTGGTCTAATTTCCTTGAGCATTGCAACCACATCCTTCATTGTTGGACGCTCATCAGCTCTGGTGCTGATACAGAGAAATGATACAGCAAGAGTTTGTAGCATTTCATGCATGGTAGGGTCAGCCCTTCCCCTCAGCTTTTGGTCAAGAATGTCAGATGGGTCTCCTTTGCTAGCAAAATGGTTCCTAACCCACTGAACCAAGGGTGCACCACCTGGTAAAGTTGGGTCCAGCGGGTGCCTCCCTGTCAAGACCTCAAGAAGAACCACACCGAAGCTGTAGATATCACTCTTCTCAGTGATCTTCTGCATTGATGCATGCTCTGTTTATATACCAAACAACAAAAATTAGTACCCTTTAGACGGTTATCTTAAATCTAAGTAATGAATAGAACTAAACTAAAATGAATTTTAGTAGAGAAATTAATTACCAGGAGCCATGTATCCATAGGAACCAGCAAGGTAAGGTCTTTGAACTGGCTTGGAATTTGTACCATCATCAATATTCTCATTTGCAATTCTTGCAAGGCCAAAATCAGCAAGGTAAGGTTGATTTCCAGGACCCAATAGCACATTCATGGCTTTGACATCTCCATGCAATATAGCAGGCACACAATCATGGTGTAAATAAGCAAGTGCATGTGCCACACCTAAAATAACATCAAATCTAGTTTCCCATTCTACTCCTCCTTTTCCTGAACCATGAAGCAGTGAGCTCAAGCTTCCATTAGGGAGGTAATCATAAAACAGCAGCTTGAGGCTCTTATTGGATCCCCAACCCAGAAGCCTAATGATGTTCTTGTGTCTGATTGAACCTAGTGTTTGAATTTCCGAGCTGAATGCTCCTGATTCTTCTGATGACCACATCTTCTTCACTGCTAGTGTTTCGCCACTTGGGATCGTCACCTTGTACACAACTCCAGAGCTTCCAGTGCCAATGACATTGGCTGAAGTCAAGTTTCTGACGATGTCATCAATGGAGAACTCAAGCTTCTGATACAAGGTCATTTCCCAAGTGTCATTTTCCATGAGTGCTCTATTGGACATGTGAGCTCGAACCAAGATGTAGATTGTGAGCAGTACTAGCACTGTACTGGTGCTTAAGAGAATGGACATTATGAATTTCATGGCTGATTTGGCATGACCATTGGGTCCCATTCTGTCTGCTGGAGTCACAACACCACCGGCGATGTAGAGGCCTTCATTTGCAGTGAGATCACTGAGAGGGAGTTTTCTGAAGAATGGGGTGTCTGGCAATTCACCAGAGAAGTCATTGAAGGAAACATTCAAGGAGACAAGGTTCTGAAGGTCTGAGAGAGAGTTTAAGTTCCCTGAGAGCTTGTTGTGGGAGAGATCAAGCATTCCTAGTCTGCTAAGGCCAGAGAACTGAGATGGGATTTCACCAGAAAATTGGTTGCAGCTAAGATTGAGAGAGATTTCTAGCGAAGGAATTTGACCAACTTCCTTGGGAATTTCTCCAGAAAAACCATTGCTTCCAAAATCTAAAAGTTGTAGCTTAGAGCAAGAAAGGATCTCTGAAGGGATTCTTCCATTGAGCTGATTCTTTCCCAGGTTGAGTTTGGTTAATTCTGTTAATGAGCCAATGGTATGGCTTAGTGCACCTGTTAGCCTGTTGTCTGACAAGTCTAATAACTGCAGGCTTTTAGGCAGAGTCTCTGGTACAGAACCTGTGAGACTATTTGAGTGAAGATCCAAAAACTCAAGGTTTTCACAACCAGATAGTGTTGAAGGGATCTCCCCAACAAGATGATTGCTGCTCAAATCCACAAAGTTCAAATTCTTCAAGCTTCCAATCTCAGATGGAATGCTACCTGCCAATCTGTTGTGGTTCAATCTTAACCTGTATAGGCTTGTGCAGTTGCCTATATCAGGTGGTATAAAGCCTGATAAATCATTAGAAAGAAGCAAAAGTTTTGTGAGATTTCTCAACCCAAATAGTTGTTTGGGTATTGGACCAAATAAATTGTTGTAGGAAAGATCAAGCGCCTCAAGATTCTGGCACTCAGGGAGGCTTTCTGGGATTTTTCCTGTCAGCTTGTTTTGCCAGGCAAAGAACAGAGTCAAGCTTTTCAAGTTTCCTATAAGGGGAGGAATCTCACCAGAAATGGCATTGTTGTCAAATTCAAGCTGAGTCAGGGAAGTGCAGTTTGTGATTTCAGGAGGTATAATACCTGACAACTGATTAACACTAAGTTGAAGCTCTTGAAGATTTGAAAGCTGCCCAAAACTCCTTGGTATGCTACCTGTGAGAAGGTTTTCTGATAAGTCTATGACTTTGAGCTTTGTGCAGCTTCCAATCTCATCTGGGATGGTACCCACAATACTGTTTTGCCATAGAAAGAGAGACTGAAGCTTGCTGAGCTCTCCAATTTGTCTTGGGATTGAACCTGAGATTGAGTTCTGATACAAGTACAGGTTCTGCAGCTCACTGCAATTCCCAATCTCTTCTGGGATAGAGCCTGACAATAGAGTTGTGTAAATGGCTATGGTTTGGATTCTTTTTAGCTTTCCAATTGATGAAGGAAGACTCCCAGAAATGCTGGTTTCTGCAAGGCCTAACATAACCAAGTTGGTGCAGTTTCCAATGTCCCATGGCAGCTCACCCTTGAGATTTTTATTCCCACCTGCTCTGAATGTTTGGAGCTTGCTTAAGGCCCCAATACTCTTCGGAATTTCACCACTGAGTTGGTTGTCATAGAGTGTCAAATTCACAAGGCTTGATAAGTTTCCAATGTTGGATGGAATATTGCCTTCAAGGAAGTTGGTGTGAAAAGATAAACTCTGCAGTTGGCTTAGCCTGCAAATTTCTTCTGGGATTTCACCCAAAAGAGAATTGTCACTGAGATCAATAAAAATGAGCTCTTGATAGTCTCCAATTTCTTTTGGGATTGTGCCTGTGATGTTGGTTGATGAGACAACAAGAATCTTCAAGGACTTGAGAGTTTGAAAATTTGAAGGCAATGAGCCTTGCAAATCCAGTGCTTTCAAGTTTATCTCCACCACATCTCCTTCTAAGTTGCAGTGCAGACCAAACCAGTTGCATGGACTTGGGTCTGAAGGATTCCATGATGCTAATGCATCTGCTGTGCTGTTCAAACTGTTCTTCCATGCTAGAAGAGCTTGGCCTTGTTCATTGATGGAGTAACAACATGAAAAGAAAAGAGAGTTTATTGAAAGAAGTAAGGTGAAGGAGAAGATTTTGGGAGAAAGTGATAGATTCCTTAAGCTTGCAGGCATTGCTGAAGGAAGAGAAACGTTGATCTGTTTTGGGATTGTAGAGGGGGAAACCCCATGTTTTGTTTATAGATGAAGAAGGGTAAAAGAACTGGATCCAAAAGCCAGCTTCTTTATTCTTTTAATATTGTAATAGATTTTCTTGTTTAATAATGAAGAAATGGTGATACCCATCTTGGTTTTTATTTTGGGTGAACTCGTCATTTTTATATAGCCTCTTCCTTCACTTACCCTCTCAATTAGTGGGTTGAAAGTGAATGGATTTTGCAGTCTGAATGTACTCCAATTTGTTACTCCATGCTACCAAGTGTTTCACTAATAGTAATTTGGTGCTGAAAATCGTGTGAAGAAGATTTTTCCCATTTTTGTTCCCCACGTGGACACTTGAATTATCTTGTTTCCTCCTTTTTTGGGTCATCATTTTTTTTAATCAACCTCAAATATTTAGTTGTTACGGTTGGCAGGAAACAAGATGTAGCTAAGTAGCACTAGGACTAGTAAAAATGTGGAGATGAATTGACTTTAATTTTCACTTTTCAAAATGGGTCATTTAGATAATTCTCTCACAGATAGTGATAGGCTGATCAGATCGTCAAACAGAAGAGACATAATGAAATGTTGAATGATATGTAGCTCTGGATTCGGCTAATCAAGATGATAATTTCCCTCCCTTTAATCAGCTAGGTCCCCATTTTGTGGTCCATCACTTTTATGTGGTTGCAGTTACTGAGCCAGTCATGTGGACTTTTCATACTGCAACTAGCTTGTATGCTCTCACCATCTAAATTACTTATTTGGATCACATTTGCAAAAATACAAATACTTCCACTGTCAAAATGTAAAATTTGGAATTAAATTGCTTGGCCTAATAATGAAATAGTGAAGACAAGCATGTAATATGTAACTACTAACTAGCCATATAATCATAGATTTCTATTATTTCGTGAATTTTTTGGAATCAAATATGTTTATTCTTAGAAAAAAAGTCTAATTTACCCTCTTTAATTTACTCTCAAAACTATAAAGAAAATACAAATTAAGAACCCTATCAACTATCAAAATATGTGAAAAAATTTATTCTTAAACGGTCATCCAAAAATGGATGAAAAACGTCACGTGTTACTTTCATTTCTTTCTTACTTGTGTGACCTGTGATATTTTTCGTTTATTTTTAGATNTTTAGATGGCCATTTAGGATTAGTGTTTTTTTATACATTTTAATAGTTTATAGGAATTCCTTGTACATTTTTATAGTTTTTAAGATAAATCACACATAACCTATAATTAAATAGAATAAATTGTATTTTTCCCTATGACTTTTACTAGATTATTAGAAGCATCGATTATTTGTTACAAGAGAGCGCTATACACTCTAAAAAAGAAAAGGGTGAGAATCAACAAAAGAAACTCCAAATTTTATAATCCTACCTTAATATCCCATGACCTCAATGTCAGAAGAAAATGAAAAATTGTATGTTGGTATTCACTGTCAAGTTTACTTGAAATACAGGGGTTTGGATTGGTCATTGTATAGAACTAGAAGCAGAAAGGAAATTTTTTAAGCAAGTTTAAAAAGAATTAGTTGGGATTGGTTTTGGTTTGTTTATATATAGATGGAGGAAGAGCATGTGGATTCTGATGAGGAAGTGAAGTGCACATGGAAATGAGGAATATAAGAAAGAAAAATGGTTTTTAATAATCTGCAAATCTCTGGTCATATTGTCGGAAGAAGGACTTTACTATAAAGAATTAAAAGAAAAGGAAGAAAGGCATGCTGGCCTTGAGTGGAAGGGACAAGATTACAGCAACTTCAACTATTAAATTGGTATTAATCACAAATCAAAACCAAGTGGCTATAGCAGAAAACAACAGATTATCTGTTTAATTATTCCATACTTGTCTCACCCTCTATCTCTTTGTATCCTAAACCTAGTGGGAATTATGATTCACGGGATAAACTAGTAAATAAAAATTACATATTTTTTTAAATGGACTTACAGGCTAATGATGATAATGTCATTTTCTTGATAAATGAGGTTTAGTTATGTTACTATTACAGAGAATTGTCTGAGTAATTTTTTACTGGAGAATGTGTTTGTTTCTTCTATCCTTTGCTCTTTTGTTTCTGATGATTAATCTTAGCCAGTTTGGTCATGCTTTTAAGATTAACAAAGATCGATGCTTTCCCAAAGTTAAAGACATGTTTGGGATTTATTGTACAATTAATATATTCTGGATGCTGTTAACTTTTCTGTATTCTATTGGTAGATAAGAAAGAAAAATGAAGATCCTTAAAAGAATAGAGGCCTAAATAATTCAAGAAAATATTAAAGAAGAAAAAAAAAAGTTGAGGAAAAGAAAATAGATTTCAGATCAGGAGGAAGGAAATCATTATCAAGAATTAATTTTTCGTGAATACAAAGGAAAGGAAACAAATAGGAAAATATTTTGTTAGTACCTTGTCACCATTATAAATGTGTAGAAATAAGAAAAATAGGTTACTCGCAAATTAAATTAAGACATTATTGTATGTTACTTCTTTTATGGGAAACTTATAATAAATAAAATTGGCAAACCTTTTGGATTATTAATGCCTTCAAATAAAAAATTAATTATACGAAGAATTAAAAAACTTTTAAATCTTAACAGTAACTGCATGGAATAAATTTCCATCATTGTTGAGTGGAATTCAACATAATAATTAAGAAGGAAAATCTAGTGAATAATAATTGCTATGCAAGATACTAATTGGCCATTAGACATATATATTCAGCAAAAGAAACCATTCATAGGGCAGACAACAACTCAAAGTACCCTCTATTTCCCATGCCTTATCAATGAATCTTGAGGATAAGTACCCTTGATTTGATTGAAGATCCATACCTTTAATTATCTATATCTGAAATTTTTAATTTTCATGCAATAGTTTCTGATATTGTGAATCTTGTATGATCTCAGAATCTTCCCCAATGGCCCCATTTGCTTCATTTCAGCTACACCCACTATGCATCTTGATTCACTAAAATTGTACACTTATTTTGTACTACTTGGCCATATATGGTTATGGGTACAAAGAAATGGGTTTGTGAAACAAGCAATTATAATTTGTATGAAAGCAGATAATTAATGGAAAAAGGAGGAGGAAATTTTTCTATGTATAAAGGGGAAGATCCATAAAGGGATACCAATAACATTCAGAGGAAGAGACAAATTAAGGACACCAGCTAGCTATATATGGATGGGAAATATTGAAATGTTTGAAATGAACCCCACTTTAATTTTATTGTTTAGTTTTCTTTGTGAAAGGCAACTCAAAAAGACTTCCCCTTCTAAAGAATAAAGGTATGTTTGTAAGGCATCAAAGGTTTCAGCACACGAATGGTATGATGTCATTTTTCACTTACAAATTAAAAACAAGAACACCCTTTTGCATTGCTTAGTAAAAGTTTTAAATTTTATCCTACAGTCAATGTTATATTCCTAAATACTCAAAGATAATTCGATAAAGCTAGTCACAATTGTTCATAATTATATATAAGTGATTTTACTTTTTACTTTTTTTTTTTTTCCTTAATGTTTCCGTTTCTCTTTGCCTACAGACAAGTGTTTGACTTTGACCTTCCACCATCAAGGTTTATGACAAACATGTGTGATGGTATTCTGATTTGGATCTAAATCGCATTTTGGATCTGATTCGCATTTGTGGTGTTAAACTATATATCTTACACCAAATGAAATGCTGCAAATTTTCAATGATAATCTATGAGGGATAGCGTAAGCCAATCACTGCTACAGATTTTAATAGCAAAAACGCACAGGGGCCACATGACATGACACAACATTGCTGCACTTTCTTATGGCACCACATACTAATAATATAAAATTTACTGATAATATAGTGCCCAGGTAGTGCTCACACTCTAATGGAGAAGCTTATGTTTGAGTTGAAGCCTTGTTCATCATCCACATTATGGTTTTCCATTCCTCCCACGTTATAGCCCTACCTTCCATCTATTTTCCAAATATCACTTTGTCTCTGACTTCATTATATATGGGCATGAAATTTGTATATGATGATAGACATGTATAGATTTGGGAGAAGAGTATTTTTAAAAAATTGTCAAAAAATAATACAATAGAGGGTAACATGCATATTCCTTTTAATAAATCTCACTCTAATTTTTTTAATAAAATTTAAACTTAAAACTTTTGAAAGTACTTAATCTTCGATCATTAGAGTTTTTACAATGAAAGTGTAAAACTTACAAAAGTATCCTTGCTCCATACAATATCAAGAGTGTCATATCTATGACTTGTTACCTACAAGAGTGAGCCTTTCTCACTAAGCAACAAAACTATGGTGGTATTGGAACTTGGAAGAATGGTGTGTGAAGGGTTACACATAAGAATGCTTTATAGGGAAATGGATATAGGATATAGGATATAGAATATAGATAGAATGAAACACAGAATGGGTTTCCCACACTCCAAATATTATAGAAGTATGAAAGGGAGAGAGATATTGTATTGATTTGGTTTGAGAGGGTGGAGGTGGACCCTTAGCATGGTCTACTATTGTAGCATCATAAGAAGTTTGTCTTTGATGCATGCACACGTGCAGTGGAGTCCCATTTGGTGAATTGGGTGAGCATCATGTGGACTAATCCCTAACAATAATACATGGTGATGAATCCAAAATTAGATTTGACAAATGTGATTGACACAATGAAATGAAATCCCATCAAAATGAAATCACAGGGTCCATGGCCATCCAAAATCATGTGTGAAGAACTGCCAAGTTGCTTTGCCCCAGTTCACACACGTCATGGAAGCTTAATCCTCATCAACATGACAAATCCTTGTCTATTAGAAACAATTGGAATCCTTGTTTCTTTCTAATTATTTGCCCATTGTCCCCAGCTTGTGATTATCCACCGTAAATCATAGAGATAAGACGGCATAGAGCAGACGTCAAGAGGGTTGGAAAACCACAACTCTATAATTTAAAATGATCAACAAACATTTCAGATGATTGAGAACCCTTAAGATTTTCTTTTTGGCCGTCAACAAGACTTGGTATTTTTATTTCCGACCATTTTTAAGAATGTTATTCTTAAGGAAGTTGTATTCACGGGCTTGGTGGTAGCCGGCAGTAGTGAAGGGTTTGCATTTTCGTCATTTTACACAAGAAAATATGCCTATGCTTATAGGAATTCAACATTCTCACATTCTTTCATAGAGCTGATTTTGTGGGGATGTTCACGAAAAAACCATTCCTAAGAATGAGATATCAGATACTCCTTTTTCTTTGTAAAGTTTGAGATCAGCTTGCAAGCATAATTAAGGTTCGTAGGCGACAAAATGTAACACGATGATATGATTTCTCTTTTGAGTGGGGGTCGCATGAACAAAATCTAATTTGTCTATGAAAAGGATCTCAATTAGTTAATGCTTTACATCATGGACTCATTAATTAGATCCATTTTTGACTCTTAACTTTGGTTTTTCTTTCTAACTTCACTTTGCTTTTCAAACCTTTCAAAGTGCTCCACTGATTTCTTCTTTGTTTTCTCTCGATGAAGAAGATGGCCTGTGACTTTCAATAATTTCATTATTAAAAGATAAAATGTATAGAAGCATCACTGGTCCATACATAATCTTCATATTAAATGTCAAATCCTTGTCTTATCCCATTATTGCTGTCCAAATATTTCCTTAAGGTCAGGGTCTCTGTTCCCAAATCACTTTCCAATGCTATAAATTATTAGAAAGAGAGGGATAATGGTTGCAGAGTGGGAAAAAGAGAGCTCCTAAACCAAGTCTAAAAATCTTTCCTTTTACCCGAACCACACTACTTTGAGCTTGTCCAATCAACCACACGAGTCAAGATTGGTATGCAGAGGCTTTTTGCTTCATTGTACTTTACAAATAACATAATAAAGTACACCGGTTTATGGGCTTGACAATGTTGCTTTTTTCCCTAATTTTTTTACTTTTCTCTTTGCCTTTTTTTTTTTTTTTTTGGGGTAAATCCAATCAAACAATTCTTAAATACACAAACTTCAAACTTATACAAACAAGTGACTCTCCTGAATTTAACTTAAATGAATAAGGATTGTGCAATACATTAAACTCACAAGATAACTCTCCCAACTTCTAAGTAGCAAGTACAAAATAAAGGAATCTGCCAAATTCAGAGTTAGATGATGATCGGGTGACAAAATTCAGAATGATGGTGGTAAGAGTATCTAGGATTTTGAATGAGCATAAAAGGGATGAGATGGTCCACTTTTACTTTCATCTGGCTTCAATAGAAAATCAAGTTCTCTTTTTTGACTATCACCATTAGGTATTCCCCACCAACGTACCTGCATGGCATTTTAAAGAAAGCAGATAGGGTCCAGGGAGACAATGGCGCATCTCATTAACATTGAACAATGTTCATAAGACGCTTCAGCAGGCATACAAACTGAATTGAGAACATTGCTAACTTGCACTAACATTTGTAGATGGTACAGAAAACAGAAAACCCTGAAGCATTATAAATCATGTATTCCACCATCATTTCAGTACTCTGATTTAAACCAAAACAAAAGTTGCCGAATAAGCCAAAGACTGCAACCCCATCTATTCCAGCAATTTTCACCTAAATGATGGGGTTGGGGTACAAAGAGAACCGATAGAAATTTCATTTAGCTCCATCTGTTTTAATAATTTTCACTTAATCAGCCATGACTTTTAAGAGTATGTTTGGTAGGGGATATAGGGATAAACATTAAAGATCTGTTTGGGAGTTGATTTTTGGGAGAAAAAGAAAGGAGATGAGAGGAATAAAGGAGTCCACTCCCTTGTTTGGGAGTTTGAGTTTGAAAGGGGAGGAGAACTAAGGGGTTGAACTCTATCTCTAACCCTACACTCTTTTCTTGATCCGAAAATCACATTTCCCTGATTTGGGAGGTTTGGAGATGGAAGAGTAACAATTTACATTACATCCCTATAATAGCATTATGTCAACACATGTTTTTTTGGCGTCTCTCTCATGGCTTTTTTAGTTTTTCTCTTATTAAATGGGCCACCTACTACTCTTCCTTTTGATATTCATGTGACTGTCCAGTACCACTCTTTCATGGGTTTAACAGTAGGCTATTTTAATTTTTCCCAATTGATTCATGGAAAAAAAAAATAAAACAGCCATTTATTCTGGACTATTTTACTAACCACAGATTATTTAAGACAAATCAGTAATTTTTATCCTAAAAAATCAGTTTATTGGGAGAGAGAAAGAAGTGTATGATATATTAAATCTTATATTACATATATATTTATTTTATTAATAAAGGATAAATTTGTAAAATTATAAAATTTCATTCTTTTCTCTTTCTCTTCCCTCTCCATTGCTGATNTTTCATTCCTTTCTCTTTCTCTTCCCTCTCCATTGCTGATTTCAAATATCCAAACAAGGGAGAGAAAAACTCCTTCCATTCCTTTTCTTCCCTTCCCATCCCTTTCCTCTTGTATCATTCCCCTTCCTTCCCCTTTCATCTTCCAAACAAAGCCTAAGGGAGTATCATATGTATTTTTTTTCAAAGAGTAACAATAGGTGTATACACTACTCTTTAATTATGTTTGATATGCTCACTAATTTGAGGAGATGAAGAGAGGAAGAAAGGAGTAGTTGGTTTGCTCCTTGAAGTTTTGCCATTAGATTGCAGATTGTCATCCAAAGGAAATAATTTGACACCGGAAACCAAGAGATAGCCGTGTGAGAAAACTTCATAACAGAACACGTTAAATTTTCATGAAAGAATAATCATTTTAAGAACTATTATGGAGAATGGGGAAACAGGAAGTAAGCAAAAGACTTCTGCAGCTGATTGATAAGATTATGTTTGTTTACAATTAAAAACCTCTAGCAGAAAGGTAAATTAACTCTCTTTCAGAAGTGGCAAGAAACAGTGAACTCTCAGAAAACATTAGATGACGCTTCAACTCAGCAATATACTCAAAGCTTCAGCTGACAAATCTTAAGAGACGAGTATACAAGTCAACTACCATATAAACAAAGAGCTGACCTCGCTTCCATTCACCAAAAACAGGTCATCTCCCAAAACATTTCATTATTGAAGAGGTAAGAGCTGAGGTGAGAAATTTCATGCCAGCAGACCCACCAGGAAAATATGATATAGCATAGTATCCAAGTGCCAGAACCTGAAAGTATAATCAAAATTCGATTTCCATGTAAGATAAGATAATTTTAAAAAGAATTATAAATAAGTAATATACACGGAAATCTATATGGTAGAAATGTTTCCATAACCCCAGTAGCTGGAAACATATCATGGGATCCACACCCATTATATAGGCCACCAGGACTGTGGAAATAACATCTCTTAAATTGTTACTTGTTCTAATACATAAAATGAATGTTTGCTATATTCCATACTCAAAAGCCTATGCGCATACTTCAAATCAACAGCAAATGTTAGACAGTAACACAAGAGGAGGGTGAAGGAACTAACAAGAATTTTTAAGGATACATCAAACTGATACCTGTATGACAGAGAATACCACAGAGAGAATGTAGCTGTGAAGTACCATTGATACATATATGGTACCAACCATACTGCCTATAAAACCCAATGTAAAAGGGAGCCGCTGAAAAATAATGAGAGAAAGAGTGAGAAGAAATCATCTAAGAAAATGCATTCAAATCAAGGCAACTATGTTCTTCTAGAAGCATAAACAACACAGTGAGGAACCCAAATAATGACTGTTCAAGTTATTCATCATCATGCACCAAGTATAATATAACAGGAAATAACATTCTAGCAAGGTACCTCCATTGATGACATGTGGGCAAGCTGATTCTTTGGACCCTTGAGAGCAAAGAACGATCCAATAATAAATCCACACCCTAGAGTAAAGCATATAGCAAATTTTTGGGGCACAACTACCATGACAGGCAGGAACAAGGTAAATGCTATGAAAATGAAGAACACCCCGCTTGCCAGAAACAGACCAAAATACATGAGTGCTTTTCCAGAAGGAACATTACTAGTGGCTGACTGGAAGTTGCCAGGTAGATCTCTCACACCCTTAGAAACCCTAAACAAATTAGAAGACAAATTGCAAAATTACTTCGGACATTATTTCAGGCAAAACCATTCAGCATGAGTACTATTAAAGGCTTCCATTTAACAAATTCTTTAACCATTATGTAGAGGAATCCACCTTAAAATTTGAAATTTTTGCAGCAATTCATACCTTTAAAAAAACATAGAAGTTAAAAAACAATAACACTGACTTATCTGCCACATTCAGATAAGGCAAAAAATAACAGAAAGTTCTTCCACATAAAATTGCTATGGAAACTTGAATCCTGTCTGTTTGGATGACTATTAGAAGGTGAATTCACAGTAAAACTTAATCATGATTAGTTATATGATCTTAAATTAAATGTCGTGACTTGACAGAGGGAGTTGAGAGCGTGAAAGAGTATGCACACAAGCACGCCTGCACACGCACATATGTATATATTATGTATGTATGTATGTGCATATAAAAAATTGATTTGACCCTGGTCAGTATTATGACTTATGAGAACACACATGACATAACATCTCAAAAACTAGTTCACATATAGAAGAATTGAAAATGCACTTAAGTTAGAACAAATACAAAATCCATGAGCAATTTTAATTTTTTAATATAACAATCAGAAATAGAACCCCACATAAAGATCAGTTCATTTCTCCTACAGAGGAGGCCTCTCTTTATTCTGAACATTTCTATGCACATCACTTAGTTGCTAACAAACTATAATTCCTGAGTCAACAATTTCTGCTTAAGCACAATGTTTTTAGTAGCTCAATTTGGTTCATGTTTAAAATAATCATAAATCAGTTTCATAGCTCACAAATAGCCTGAAGAAAGCTCTTTTATATTAACTACTCATGCTCTCGTTTATAAATATAAAACCTTAAAACTTCTCTAAAAGAACTTTTGACTGGAAAGGAGGGCTGGAAAGAGACTTGGAAATGTCTATGGCAAGTATGTTAGTCCTAATGTTTTATCGGTTACATATTTTTGCTACATAATGAAAGAGGAGAGTATGGAGGTCTAGCTCAACACATGACCTAGAGCTACTTGCTTTCTGTTTAAGCTCTCTTGTCCATGTGTTTGCCTTAAAAGTGATAATCTTCTGCTGGAGGCCCCCTCTCCCTTTTTCATTTTTCTTGAAAGTTAAGGGATTTTTGTATTTCCCACACCAAACTTTTGGAACAATTGACCCCTCAAATAGCCAAAATAATTCCTCCCCCCTCTCTCAAGTTGGAATAAACAAGAAAACAAGAACTTCATATTCATGCATGTCTGGCCTTCTAATAGCAAAAGAAACTATATTTGATAAATTTTATTTTTTTTGCATAATAACCACAAAAGCTTCAGAGTTTTTTAGTGTGCACAATAGCACATGGCACTATATATTTTAGTAATACAGGCATTACATCCAAGCCTTCCTTAATGTACTTGTACATCTCATGTCCCATGGTGTTGCTGTCTTAGTGTAGTCACAATCCTCTCAGCCATCCGTTTAGTATTGCCTTCCTTGTTATTGAGAATCCAACTAAAAATGTGTCAATCCACCAATTGAAAATATTAGATTGATTGTCTTGAGATTCAAGAGTACAGTATGCTAAGGGGCAGCCCTACCTACACCCTGCAACACTCGGTCATTTTTTCCCAAGTCTTTTCTGAAATCCATCAGTTATGGAATAATCTGTTATTTCTTATTTGGATATATTTCTAAATTTCAGCCCAACTCAAAACTCAAATATCAAAATTCAGCATTTGTATTGAACTGAGGAAACCTAGGTAGGTCTCCTTCCATTCCTATGATCCTCATCCTCAGAAGATTGTCATCATTCTGTAAAGAAGTCCGAGTTTCACTACACCAAACAGACTTGCATGCGTTCTTTTATATCCTCTACCTCTAGTTTTCCAAAGGCCCACCCTCCACACCTTGCCCTTCCCACCCAGGGTCGGTACAACGTCAGCACTATTTACAACACATCCACCTCAGTATTCTTATTCTCAACATCTTGAAATAAACCATCTCTTAACAGCCTAAATAATGAGGTTTCTATCCAGAAAAATAATATATATATATATATATGGTATAAGAAGCCTTATATGCAGGACTGTAAAATTTTTAACTTTTATCTTCAAAGATTTCCTTCAACCACAATCACAAAGAACTTTGTATGCAATTCTCCCTTTCATCTAACAAGCCCTATATCCTCTTAAAATCTCACAATGTTTCTAGTGACTTGCTAGACCTTACTTGAACTCCAACTCCTCCTGAATTTACATTCCATCCGGTCAATCTTTGCCTACTTATGCAGAAACATCTAGATACTAGAGGCTGTCTCCACATATTCAACTTAGAATTAATTCACATATTTAGTCTAATCAATTAGTAGGATATCATTGGCAGAAACATACGCCAAAGGACATCAATCTGTATACTTTGTCAATGCTTCGCCATAGCAAATGGAGA
Source organism: Cercis canadensis (assembly GCA_003255065.1). Taxonomy (NCBI): domain Eukaryota; kingdom Viridiplantae; phylum Streptophyta; class Magnoliopsida; order Fabales; family Fabaceae; genus Cercis; species Cercis canadensis. The sequence continues at coordinate 349,976 of QAOA01006756.1, forward strand.
AAAAAAAAAAGCAAATTGTTAATTTTCACCTAGAACGAAATGAATGGATCTATTAAGACATTGAAAATTTTATTTTCCACACAAGTTAAGGCACCTTCATAGATCATATACATCTCTACTCAAGGCTTTGTAGTCTACTTCCAATCAAGGGACCTTAATTCTTCACATTAATAAAAATCAAGTGGAAATTTGTTGTTTTCTCCGCATAATAAAAAGTTCTAAGAGAGTTCATTATAAATGGAAGTGAAGATGCTCTCTGTATTACTTCAAATGCAATCATGCAATATTTTAAACGACCGAAACCCGGATTCAGTCATTGCTACAGCATATTCTAGCAAAAGCCCTCAGTTCTACAATCTCACTACCGATAGCATCAGTACGAATCACAGATCATGTAAATACATTAAAAGAACGTGCATTCACATTCAGAAAAAACCATGATCATAGTCACATAGATATTATCCAGTAAAAATCAGGGATCACCAATGTTCAAAGAACCCATCATCAAGTTCACTCCAAATGCAAAATTTTTAAAAGCCCATATTCAGATTCAACTTAAAGCACATAAACATCACATAAGAAGCAAGCAGGCATCCTTACACGCTGAAAGTGCCCGAGACTGTGTCGTTGGCAGACCTAACAGCAGATTCGAGATCGAAACCAAGCCCCATACTGGAGGGGTCTTGCGAGGTTTGTTCTGATGCGTACGAGTTCCAATCAGCCAACAGCGAGGACGAGGGTTTCTGCAGCTCGTCACTCTCAGTGCTCTGCGAGAACCATCCCTGCGCCATTTTCTGCATTTTTTAGTTTGCTTTTCTCGGCTCCCAAACACCAATTTGAAAATCAATCGACTATATCATTCCTTCTTCAAGAGTACACAAATAAATTAACAATATTGTGCAGTATGCTTATGCAAAGCGTGTTTGTTTGGAAGAAAAGGAAAAAGTGTGAGCGATTCTGTGCAAGTGTGAATCTATCTCCGAATAACTGTTAGATAACAAGCTTAAGAGTTACGAATTAAGCAATTAAGCAGTGGTTGGGTGCTGGGAAAGATGATGGGCTGTTCGACGAAGACAAAGTGCGCACGCTTCTTTTTTTTTTTTTTTTTTCTTAATTCATTTTCTTAAAAAATAAAATAGACTTGAAATTTCCTCTCATAGAAGAGAAAATCTTGAAATTAACAGACCGACCGGAATTTTAATTTTCACTTTGTCAGAACTTGTATAGTTTATAAAGAATATTAAGCTAAGCCGCTATGTTTCGATTAATAGTAAGAGATTTAAATAATATACAGAAAATTAGGAGTTTAAATTTTTTTATCGTCATATAACAAAAAATAAATAAAGAATATTAAGCTTTAGTTAAAAAATGTTTTTAAGTAATGAGCAATAATCATTTTTTTGAAATACTTTCAAGAAAACTAATGATAATTTTATTAATAAATGGATTACCAAAAATGCTCTCGAATTGGAGATTCAATAAGGATAAGGAACTAGTTCACAATCTTAATTAGTTTTCTTTTTACAAACAAAAAAAAAAAAAAAAAAAAATTTCTACTTCCATCCTCTTTTATGTTTATTTTATTTGCATTCATTCTCTGGCTTGTTTTTCCATTACCTTAACTCAACTACCTCATTAAGTATATAAAAGATTTGTCCTTCATTGGGAAAGCCTCAAAATCAATCGTTTTACCAATGAATATAATCATGAAATTGGATCCATATATCCACTTTTTTAATATTTTATTTCTTTATGTCTCCTTTTCCTATCATCATCAAATTTTCTTTTCATTAGTTTATCTATCTTAAAAGAAATTGTTCCAAATATATAACTAAAATTTTGTGAGTATTTTCTTAGTTTGATATTAGAATGCGCTTTGCTTTTTGCTTAATAATCACTGTTTTTAGCCATACTTAATACTTAATAGCCATATTTCAAGGCTACCTTTTTCTTTCTTTTTCTAACTTCCAATTCTTCCATCACGGAAAGTAAAACTTTGAACTATTTAGCTAAAATCTAAATTTCAAGATCGCTTTTTAAACTATTTGCAATCATGGTTTCTATAAGTCTTCCATTATACATGAATTTTGTTTATTATACCCAAATTTCTCTAATATTTTTATATGAATTTTGTTATATATATAGTGTACTGTTTTTTTTACCGGTCTCAACAAATCTTACACCCAAAAGGGATCCTTTTCACCTTCACCTCCATGTGAGTTACAAACAAACTGTAATGGTAACTACTAACAAACAACCCAAATGATCCATTGAAATGATTTAATTCTCCATAGTGTAAACGAAATCAAGGCACTGAAGTTTAACAAGTAACAATCAAATGCCTATTAACACAAAGAATTAGTCTAAGAATTTATTTAAATACAAATGGAGATGGCAGACTCATAAAATTTTCAAGAGCTGAACTTCAAATATCAAAGGCTCCTTTGCATGAGAAAAGAGGCTGCGTCGAGGGCCAAACTGCAATTACCAAGAAGAAACTTCATAATCTACCATGTTCCATGATCAATATGGACAACTAGTTATCTCAACAAGTTTATATCTGACCTCTTCAGGCACTGGTTCTAAGTTCTCGTTTACATATCCTACAGAAGCAGGTATCAGTGCTCTCCTCTTTCCTGGAAATGAAACTCATACAAAGTGAGTATAAAGATTTGCTGAGTGTGCAAAGGGTACAATTACCATTGAAAAAAAATCTGTAACTCAGAAGAAAATAATTGAATCTTTTGCCTATTTTTATCCTATGTGCGTCTCATAGTCACAAATGCTAAAAGATGCAGACCAGATTGTCCACATAGAAAAGTAAAGAAAGACAGAGACAGACAAACACACAGAAAATGTAGTAGAGAAAGAAATTAAGAACCACAGTGGATAGTGTAATACAGAATTTGTCTGGCTTTATATCGAAAAAAATTATGAAGTAATTGCGACTTTATGTTTGTGAAAGTAAATGACAATCATCTTTGAACATACCACCAACTCTCATGCCAGCCAGGACCTCCTTTAAGCCCTCTATAATCTGTTAGAAAAGGAAACTTGAATGAGAAGACCAGTTTATTTATTGCTTGCAAAAGAGCAAGAAACAGTGTAAGTTAATGAAATATCTTAAGAACATGCGGGGGGGAAAGTTGGTTTTACTTATCATTATGACCATATGTTATTATAAATGAAGCTATGACATTATATATACAGATGCATAAGAAAAAGGTATGAAGAACAATCAAAAGAAATTGGGGTAACCAAAAAAGCAACAAAAGAAGGTTTCTTCTCTTTCTTGTTCTACTTCTTTTACTTTTTATCCGTGGCTGCAGGATTCCGATCACCTTGGAGGGTAGCGGTGCAGCTCTATTACTGAAGCAGCTTGTTGCTAAATGAGAACATAACATGCAGAATACATCGCTCTCCCACCATTTATAGCCTCCAGTCCGATCAATAAAAAAAAAAAACAATGATGGACAAAGAGAAAAGCAATGATATTGCCATCTAGAAGAGGAAATTCATAGTTAATTGAATCCTCAAGCTTCAAGCTTCAAGAAGATTCAATAGTAGTTAGCACCATGTGAAATAAAATATTTGCACAGTGAAATAACAGTGGAACTTGCTGCACCACCAGAGGCACGACAATGAGAATTGTTGGACCAATATGATTCTAAGAAAGAAAAGACTTAATGACTCCTCTTCTACCCCTTTCTGTATGTATTAACTATTAAATTTTCCTTCAGAGTCAGGAATACTTACATCTATGTAGTTAAACTTCATCAGAAATTAACATTATTAGCCATATTTCAGAGTTCAAAAGATTTCACATGATGAATGAAAAGAAACTGACCTGTTTCTCATCCAAAGGGAGTATAACAGGTTTGCTTTCTCCACTGAATTGATCCACAGTGCTATCATAAATTACGATATGAAATCAATCAGTGTTAGGAGAGCTAGGTCAGATCCTTTGACATAAAGACAAGAAACAAGAAATCAAATGATGCTTTGTGTGCAATTACTGTCATGATCTGGGTCATGGAAATCATTATAATATCAAGATTTTTTATGTGCACTACAATTTAGTAAAAGAAATGAGAATGGTATAGAATTACCTGTAAACAAAGTAACCATTTGCACGCCTGCATACATAGTTGAATTCAACCAAATCTCCACTACGGGCTTCTGGTCCTTTCCCTTCAACAATATCTAATACAAAATTTAGATAGAAAGCTAATCAGATGCAAAATGTTGCACTGAGAGAATAGGTCCCTTTCAATCCTATGGAAAGGATAGTGAATCACATGCCTAATGGTTTCACTGTCATGTCAGAGGCAAGAAGTAATGTTTCTGCATTCCCATTTTCAAGAAGCAGGAAGAATCAAATGGTGCTTATTCATACTATTAGGACAAAAGGAAAAATGTAATCCTTTAAATGGAACTATATGGAAAAAAAGAAAAAAAAACCTACTGTACTTCCAATTTTATGTAGAAGAAATTTTGTATTAACTGATTTTTTTTAACAAGCGGTGTCAGACAGTAATGAGTCTCATCAAAGTGTCACTTCAAAATTTTCCTATGTCTAAGAACTAATTTCAACAACATATCCAATACATATAGCTGTTTTCTTAAAAAAATAAATGTAATGTGGAAGTTTAACTCTGTACCTTGAATCCTCACTCCACTGGCAAGCTTCAAAGTCCTAGAAGCTTCACATCCAAAATAATAATCACATATCACAATGCATTGACAATTCCAAACTTCACAAAACTAAGAACAGATATCTAGAAAGGAAATTAGAAAACAATAGACAAACCGTATGACTTCAGGTTCCTTTATCTCTGGCATTGGCACAGCCAACACTGGACAAATATAACATATCATGTGGTTGAACCCCAAGAACTGCAGAATTAGCCTTCTTGGAAATTTTTGGACTGTTAGTGTGGAGAATTTGTCATGCGAGCTCTTGGACATAGCATATTTGACCTTTACATTCTCTCTGCATCTGTTCATCCAAAATGAGACACATTCAAAAGAAAATATTGTCTTTTTTAGAAAATTCATCTTAAATTGAAACATAGTTACTGTAGAAAATTATTATAAATCAAAAAAGGTACTGAAAGTTTAACCATGATTCTTAAATCATGGCAATATTTAAGCAAATATTAAATCATGAACCTGAAGGAAAACTTGTTCACTCCAAGGTAAAGAAGGGGAAAAGGAAAGTAAATTATAGAGGGAAATTCACACCTTGAAGATGCAGTAGAGCATGGGAATGGAAGCAGGCGAAATGGAAAAACTCCCATTTGCAGTCGCAAGCTTTAGTTTGGAGTCGCCTTGCGGATTAATGAATCATACCCGTAAATATTGGGTGGCGAAGCCCGTGAAACTGGGTAAGCATAATCCTCCACTTCCATTATCCATCCAACAAAGTATTTGGACGCAGTCCCACCACTCTGGTCCACAGTACCTGCTGTTAACTTGCTAGCTAAGTGAATACTTCAACTTTCTTTTGAATTTTTGGAGCAAAATAAATAAATAAATAATCGAAAATTCTATGATATTACATGATTATATGTTTAACGTGGTAAATATACATNTTATTGAATATAAATATAATTTATTTTATTTTCTTAAATAAATTTAAAAATAGTTAATTTGTATACGTGTCATTCTCATATTGACTAATCTCATGTAGTATGACATATTATATAAATATGAAAAGTATTTAAGAAACCTCCATTTTTTTTTTATTGGAGCCAATANAGATAGTGACTTTTTACAATAATAATCAATAAAATTTTAGAACTTTATCTCCAATCTCTAATCCTCCATGAACAATTGAATTTGAATTTGAAGCAATATTATTTTAAATTGAACTTAATCAATGCCAAATATAAAAATGACAAGTATAAATTTATGAATTTTCATCTAATTAAATTTAATCAGTAAAAAATTAAAAAAGACAAAATATTATTTCTTATAGTTAGTGTCAATTTGAAAAAATCGCAATCCAATTTCAAGCAATTATTTGAGATGGTGTGATTTCATGGAAGTAATATTTATTTATCATGAATTAGAGCTAATATGGTTAGGAGAAATATGATTTTATGTTTTCCTTGTTAATTTGACTATAACTTTGAGTTTCAACATGAAATTCACAAACCCTTGATAAAATGTGATCATATGTTACTCATGACTAGTATACTTGTTTGGGTGTTTTGGGTTGGAAGAAGTGTAATTTTATGAGATTCATTATTAATTGATATTAAAAATATAGTATAATTGGATTTGCTATATTCTATAGTTGTAATATCATGGTACTCAGGACTAATTAGTATTAATTTAAAAATAATTAGATTAAGAAAAATGTGTAATTTGATGAAAGTTATTACCAATTAATATTAAGTATAATTGAGTTGAGGGATGTATATTTTCATGAATTTTACTTCCATGAAATCACACAATCTTTTCAAAGAATTGCTTGAAATTGAATTGGGGCTTTTTCAATTGACACTAACTATAAGAAATAATATTTGGTATTGATTAAGTATAATTTAAAATAATATTGCTTGAAATTTAAATTCAATTGCTCATGGAGAATTAGATATTAGAGATAAACTTATAAAATTTCATTGATTATTATTGTAAGAATTCACTATCTTAAATGTAAGCATAATGAGAATAATTGATTGTGGTGAATTAGAAGTTGAAGATTAATGGTAAATTTTTTGGTTTTTTTTTTACTTATTAGTATTACTTTGGGTGTAATTTAATCATGAGTTGTGTTTCTAATGGAATCTTTATTAATCAATCACACATTAGATCTAATTTTATTAGAGCAAGTATAATTTCTTATAAGACATTACTAAATGAGGCTAATTGCACTAGAACAAGTTTGTTTTCATGTAAGCCTAATAATTAATTGGATTAAAGCATGTATAATTTATAAATAATTTTAAATTTTTAAAAAAATTTCATCTTTTTTTTTTTTGGGGGTTCAATTTTAGTTTATAATCCATAATTGGGTTAATGCTTTTTCTTCCCATGAAAAAACATTAGACTTTTTTGAAAAATAAATAAAATTGATAGAAACTTACAATTAGGGATCTCCCTAATTTTTTTAATTGATAGAAATTTACTATATGAAATACCCTTAATTTAGCTTTTTTTTTAATTGATAGAATTGGATCTAATTTTTTTAAATCCAATTGCTAACTTTCATTAACTTATATGATCTGGTTATTTATTTATTTATTAAATTATAGAGAAAAAAAAGAAGCTTATAAAAAGAAAAATTGATAGAAAAAAAAAAAAAAAGCACCATACAGTGCCTTTTATAAAGAGTCTAGCAGCTTCTTCAACCCTGCCACTTCTCCCACCGTCCAGTCTCCATCGCCCTCGTCTTCTTCCTTCAACAGCCATCACAGCTCCACCCTGCCAACCCAAAAAGAAAGGGATAAAAAATCAGGTCTACGACAGATAAAGAACTTGTGTTTATTCGGAACCTTCGTCTTCCAAAATTATCGTCCAAACAGTAGTGAAATCAACATAATTGAAACCTCCCCTTCCCAAATTCTTTCTCAGTAGTTTTCCATTGATGCTTCAATAATTTCCTAGCATTTATTCCACATATATGATATAATACAAAACAAACATTATACCCACCAAAAATTATAATTCGATCTGAATAGGATATTACCCCAGTGGACGAATCTAGAATTTCAACACAGACATTTCAATCAATTCAAACTTCTCTTCAGATGCATAGAATTTACCTGCAAGTAGGAGTAAAGGCACCGGGAACACCGAAGATGACGACCTTCTTGCCGGCGGCGAAGGAGTGAATGGACACAATTTGGGGCTTGTTGTCTTGGTCCAAATAGGAGAGTGTGCCGTCGGAAATCACATCTCCCACTGCAATCGAAGCCATGGTTCGGCGATTACTGAAGACTAAGGACTTTGTCGGTGTATCAGACGGCGGGGTTGCATAAAACAATTTATGGGATCTTTTGTATTTTTCATTAATTATTGGGTTAAATTTACAAAGTTTATTTAAATTAGCACTTCCAGTGACTATTAAATTGATCCATTGGTCGAGATTATAATATTTGCCTCTCATAATCTAGATGTTTGCCACATTAAATGCAGTATAACATACTTACATAGTATTATAGAATTCCCGTTTAATTTAATAAGAGGAATTTTATGTTATTACAACACAAGGAAATGTGCTTCCATTATTACTTATCTCCTTTGTACTTGCTCAAGGACTAAAAAATTAGAAGCAATGTATATTTTTTTTTTATTTACACTTAAGGTCTCTCTATATTATTTAGATATATAACTAATCTCTATTGGAGCAATAATCAATAAAAGACAAAACTTAATAAAGTTTCATAGATACTAATGATGTTATTCTCTTATTAAAATATTACATGTATATTTTTTTAACAACTAAACAACACATCCTCTCATCATTCATATTTCTTAAAATTTTATATTAATCCACTCTCAATTTCTCTCTTACTCACCCATCCTACAATATTTTTCTGGCTCACGCACCCACCCCATTCCATGTTGGTGATAGCAGCAGTCACCATTTTTGTTTTTGCCGGCACTGATATCTCCGAACAAAGGCACCTATAACAGGGATCTGCTAGTTCTTACAGGACCCTACCAAGAGCATCAATTTTATCTTTTCCATAGCCACTTCCACTTCCTCTTCCTCCACTACCACGCCCCCTTGTTCTTTCTCTATCATTCCTCATCTCCAAACCTCTAGTGCCACCATTGTACATAAAACCCATATTACAGAAATCATAAGGGTCTGTTTAGGAGTTCGAAGTGAAGGAAAAAGAAAGGAGAAGAAATAAAAGAGAGGGAAAGGAAGACAAGGGAAAATTAGGGGTTTTTTTTTCTTATTTGTTTGAATGATTAAAATGAGCAAAAGGAAAATAAAGAAAAAGAAAAGTCCTATTGTAAAATATTTTTACTAATTTATCATTTATTATTAAAATAGACATATTTAATATAAAATTAAATAATATAATACACTTATTTCTTTTGAGGTGTAATAATTATTTTAACATATTTCTTCTCTAAACCCTTCAATTTAGAAGAACATACAAATAGATCAAAAAATGAGTGCAGGAGTTGCATCTTATCTATCGGTCTCTTATTCTTTTTTAAGATAAATCTTCCAAACAAGGGAGATGATAGTTTTATTCTTTTCCTCTTCTTTTTTTTCTCCTCCAAAGTAACTCCCAAACAAAGCTTAAAAGTTTTTGCTTGATTCCCAGAAAGCATAACCCAATCCTGCAATCATAGAATTTCCAGCATTTTATTGAGGAATAGGGAGGGAAAAAAAATTGAACCACTCATTCTCCCAAAAATTTGAGCTTTGACAGAAACAAACAAGGATTTGCAAGATTTAAGAGGAAGGCATGAAAATAACGTTCCCAAGAATAGAAAATACAAAAAGAAAAAAAAATATTTTTTTTTCTTGAGAGGAGGGAGGGACGCCGCCGGGGTAAGTGCGTGAAAAAAAAATTGAGTGTTGGTAAATATGAAATTTTGAAAAATATTAATGAAGAGATGATGTGATTATTGAGTTGTTAAAAAAATAAATATGTAATGTTTTAATCAAGGAACAACACCATCAATACTTATGAAATTTTATTTAAATTTTGTCTATTTGAATTCAGCACCTTTGGTCTAGAACTCCTTGGAACTCAGCCAAAAGCAATATATGTTTAGAGGAGTAAATAATGTGGTAAATACCTTGGCAAAACATGTAGTTTAAGGATATTCCTTAACCCCTGCTAGAGATTTTGTCCACTTTGATTCTTATTCTCTGTAAAATTTTGTTTTTCTTTTTTATTGGTACATAATTTTGAGTTTGTATATGAAACTTACAAATTATAAAAATGATCTCAACAACATTTAACTATAAATCATTTAGTAAAAATTTGTCATTCATTGATTCTGTAAAAGTATCCTAATTTTATGATTACAAAATTTTGAGTGCAAGAATTATCCAGATAGCATTATAACACAAAGAGTACATACTTCAATGATAAGTTAGTATAATTCTTTCTTAATCTATAATATCCACTGTTTTGCTTAAGGAGGATTTTAGTGGTGTTGCTCTTCCCAGAGTGCTTGTAATGTAGTTTTTCTGTTTCTGTTGGGCATTTGCCCTCGTAGTGCACCAAAAATACTAATATCCTCTATTTTTTTAAAATTATTATTTAATTCTTCAAATTAACAAAAAATACTTCTTTTTTTAAATATTAATAAATTTTAATTTAGGTTTTCTCATAACATACAAAATATTTAAAATATCCCTTAGTACTATGTAATTATTTTATTTTCATAATTTCATCCTAATTATTTTTATTTCATTCATACATTTTTGTAAGCAATATAATCATACATAATCTATTTTTTTTTCGTGAAAATGATAGTTATGAAACCAAAATTCAAAAAGTGATATTCTAATTCTAAAAGTTTTAATGCAAACTAAGGGAACATTAAACTTTGTTGTACTTTTTAAAATATATTGTGTATCTCTCATTTTCATAATTATTAATGCTCTATATGCATGTTACATCTTTTCTTCTTTCTCCTATATCTTTGAAAAAACATTATTTAAAATTTTTTGAAAGAAGAAAAAATGTGATAAATAATTAAGAACTAGAGAGTATCTTATATTTACAATAAAAATAAGAGTTGTTATTTTTACATCTAATTTTGTTAATGTCACATCTTATTTAATATCTAAATATAATATAAATTAATTTATCCTCATTTAATATAGATAATTTTTAGTTAATTATAAAAATTCTTATTTAATATAATTTTTTTTAGTCAAAGTTAATTTTTTTTGTATTAATTAAGAGTAATTTAATCTACATCATATTTAGACATTAAATAAAATATATTATTAAATAAAATATAATGTAAAAATATAAACTCCCTAAAAAATCTCCATAATATAAAATAAAATATTAAACGTCATGTTCAATTTTCTACCATTACATGTAAGAAAAATTATACCATACCTAGACTGCAAGCAAATAATCCACTAGCTTATTTTTTTGTTTGGGGGTGTGGGGAAGAGTAATCAAACGGCTATAAATTAATCAAAACATCTAAACATACGTGTGTGATAGACCGATCGTGTTGCAGGAGAAGAAGTGTTAAGTGTGGGCCCGTTGAATGCAATTAGGGCCACAAGGCCGACTTTGATTTTTCATTTTCGTACTAAATTAATAGACATATCCTGATTCAATTACTAATCGAAGGATCTAGAAACCCTAGCGGACTTTGCTATAAAAGCCTCCGTTCCCTTCAGCGTACTCATTCTCACTACTCTGCTCCGCTTCCCTCTCAAAACCCTAACGCCTCTTCCTGATTTTCATCCTCGTCTCCTTCTTTCTGCTTCGATCGAGAAAGTAGATCGGCAATGGCGGAGACCGAGACGTTCGCTTTCCAGGCTGAGATCAACCAGCTTCTCAGTCTCATCATCAATACCTTCTACAGCAACAAGGAGATTTTCCTTCGTGAGCTCATCAGTAATGCCTCCGATGTATGTTCCTTCTTCTTCGTTTTCTATTATCTCGTTTAAACCGTGTTTGTTTGGCTGGTTTGGTTGATTGTACGTGGTCGGAGTCTCTGGATTTGATCTTTATTTGATCCATATGAGTCAACAATCATATATGAACTTTTACTTCTCTTTTTAGATTTATTGTTCATTTGCTGGTTGTATAATTCTATTCATTTTCGATTTACTATGATAGTGTACAGATTAATCGCTAATGCTTTTCTCTTTGCCTTAGTTTTATTTTTCTGAGATTTACATATTGCCTCTTTTTTATGCGTGGTCTCTTAATAATAGCTTGTAAGCTAATCGATTTAAGTTTTGAAACCTGTTAAGGCGTTTTGCCCACTATTATTTCACATTAAATAGTATTTAGTAAGGCTCCAACGATGGTCTGATATTATTTTCATGGTAGGCAATTGATACAAGGGAGCTGGGTGTAATACATGGCATGTTTAATGCTGTTGAATCCATGTGGCAGTTCCTTTGCATTAGTAGTGTGTGATTTGAGTTGGTTCGTAATTTGCCATTACGGGTTATAGTGTGTTGATTTTTTTAATGTGTACTATTTGGTTGCTCCTTTGGTCAATATATGTTTGCTTTAATGCTACTTCTTTAGTAATGGGAATCTGGTTTAAGTCTCTCTTCTGTGACATTGTAGGCTTTGGATAAAATCCGATTTGAGAGCTTGACAGATAAGAGCAAGCTTGATGCTCAGCCAGAGCTATTCATCCACATCATTCCTGACAAGACAAACAACACATTGTCTATTATTGACAGTGGTATTGGCATGACCAAGGCCGGTAAGTTAACAATTTGTTTTGGTGAAAACACGGTTTCTAACAAGTTATATTATAATTAATTGTCACTGATCAATTTTATACTTCTATTTCTTACAGATTTGGTCAACAACCTGGGTACCATTGCCAGGTCTGGCACCAAGGAATTCATGGAAGCCCTGGCTGCTGGTGCTGATGTTAGCATGATTGGACAGTTTGGTGTGGGTTTCTATTCAGCTTATCTTGTTGCTGAGAAGGTTATTGTTACTACCAAGCACAATGATGATGAGCAGTATGTCTGGGAGTCCCAAGCTGGCGGGTCATTCACTGTCACCAGGGATGCATCTGGGGAGAACCTTGGCAGGGGAACTAAGATTACTCTATACCTCAAGGAGGATCAACTTGAATACCTCGAGGAGCGTCGTCTGAAGGACTTGGTTAAGAAGCACTCTGAGTTCATTAGCTACCCAATTTCTCTTTGGATTGAGAAGACTACTGAGAAGGAAATTTCTGATGATGAAGATGAGGAAGAGAAGAAGGAAGAGGAGGGTAAAGTTGAGGAGGTAGATGAAGACAAAGAGAAGGAAGAAAAGAAAAAGAAGAAGATCAAGGAGGTGTCACATGAATGGTCATTGGTGAACAAGCAAAAGCCTATCTGGATGAGGAAGCCCGAGGAGATAACAAAGGAAGAATATGCTGCTTTCTACAAGAGTCTTACTAATGACTGGGAAGAGCATTTGGCTGTCAAGCACTTCTCTGTTGAGGGTCAACTTGAGTTCAAGGCTATCCTCTTTGTCCCCAAAAGGGCACCTTTTGATCTCTTTGACACAAGGAAGAAGCCTAACAACATCAAGCTGTATGTTCGCCGTGTTTTCATCATGGACAACTGTGAGGAGTTGATTCCTGAATATCTTGGCTTTGTCAAGGGTATTGTGGATTCAGAGGATCTTCCACTCAACATCTCAAGAGAAATGCTGCAACAGAACAAGATCCTGAAGGTCATTCGCAAGAACTTGGTCAAGAAGTGCGTTGAGCTATTCTTTGAAATTGCTGAGAACAAGGAGGACTACAACAAGTTCTATGAGTCTTTCTCTAAGAACCTCAAACTTGGAATCCATGAGGATTCTACAAACAAGACAAAGCTTGCTGAATTGCTCAGGTACCACTCCACCAAGAGTGGTGATGAGATGACTAGCCTAAAGGACTATGTTACCAGGATGAAGGAAGGCCAGAATGATATCTACTACATTACTGGTGAGAGCAAGAAGGCTGTTGAGAACTCTCCATTCTTGGAGAAGTTGAAGAAGAAGGGGTATGAGGTGCTTTACATGGTAGATGCTATTGATGAGTATGCTGTTGGTCAGCTTAAGGAATTTGAGGGTAAGAAGCTGGTCTCTGCTACCAAGGAAGGTCTGAAGCTTGATGAGAGTGAGGACGAAAAGAAGAAAAATGAAGAGCTGAAGGAGAAATTTGATGGTCTCTGCAAGGTGATCAAGGATGTGTTGGGTGACAGGGTTGAGAAGGTTGTGGTCTCTGACCGTGTTGTTGACTCACCGTGCTGTCTTGTGACTGGTGAGTATGGATGGACTGCTAACATGGAAAGGATTATGAAGGCCCAGGCATTGAGGGATAACAGCATGGCTGGTTACATGTCGAGCAAGAAGACTATGGAGATCAACCCTGAGAATCCCATCATGGAGGAACTGAGGAAGAGGGCAGATGCTGACAAGAACGACAAATCTGTCAAGGACCTTGTCCTTTTACTCTTTGAGACTGCTCTTCTCACCTCTGGATTCAGCCTTGATGAGCCCAACACCTTTGGAAACAGGATCCATAGGATGTTAAAGCTGGGATTGAGCATCGATGAGGATGCTGGTGAGGCTGATGCTGACATGCCACCATTGGAGGACGCCGATGCTGATGCTGATGCTGAGGGCAGCAAGATGGAGGAAGTTGATTAAATCTCACAGTAATCTTTTTATAATTAGCAATTCTATATTGTTAGTGGAGGGTGTAGTGAAGGGTCCGACGGTCTTATATTTTTGCTGTGTTTTTTTCTTTTCTATTTTGGAATGTTGACAGTATTTTTATTGCAATTAGGTAAATTTGCGTGGATTTTCTTCATCTATTAGCCCTCGCCTTAAATACTTGTTTAGTCTTCTGATCTTTGTGATGCTACAGTGGATAATTTCTACTGGTGCCCAGGGTTCCGAGCAATGCACCCTGTATCAAATTTGTCTTTATTGCTTCTTTCTGATGCCGTCCATTGTTGGTGTGAGATTTATCTGAGTCCATGGCATTCCTGCTCCCAGTAAGCACGGATCAGATCCGTGACTTGAAAAAACGTTTGAGTGATCTGTAAATGGCTGAAAAGGAGGGGAAAATAATGGTAAAAATGGTTTAGGGTAGATGAAATTATTTGGGTTTCATGTTCTCTAGAAGAGTAAAAAGTTTTATTGTTTGAACGTTCATAAGGACATGTAAATCACGGATGTCCATGTATTTTTTTCCATCCACTGACAAACTGATTGGGGTCTGAAGATTGCGACTCAATTATAACTAATCTTGTTATTTAGCGGCTACCCAAGTTTTTGGCTAATTGAATTTTATATTGTATTTTTAAAACTTATTTACTTAAATATTTTACTTTTAAACTTATTTATACTAATACCTTATTTTTAATTATTTTAATATTATTTTTAAAAAGTGGCTGAGAAGGTGACGCCTTATGCCGTCACTCTTAAAACTAAAAAATCAGTAGACTACACTTTCCATCAGCTAGAAGTCATTTTACTTGTTTTAATACTAATTAGTCAATACTTAAATTAATCATGAATAAGTAAGAGATTTTCAACTTCATTTGTTAATGCACATTTTAACATTTCAAATGGTTTGTTTGTCATCCTTAACCGAAGAAACAATAGCCTTTATCTACACCCCACAATAACACATGCACTTACTCCAAATACAACCGTTTATATAAATTATTTTAGATTTTTGTATTTGAGTGGTGGAATTGGCATTGATCAATATATAAAATCTCCAAACAGATCAAATACAAAAAAGCATATTTGCATACAATCTATTGTGAAATGTTAACTCATCTTCACCCAATGGCAATAACTGTTAGTGTTAAATCACAACTCTCTCAACATGGACATTATCTAAAGAACTATACGGATACAAAAAATATGGAAATTGAGATTAATGTGGGGATTGGGGGGAGAGGGAAGTGATGCTGGTGATAGGTTCTTCAATCTTTGTACTTCATGCCACAAAGCGAAGAACTATGGCTGTGCTACTAACATACTTAAAACATTCAGGAGAGTTTACTGCACTTTCAGTGACACGGTTACACTCACATGCATATGAATTAGGTTAAATAATATTACGAGAACGAACAGGCTAATAGTAAACAGTTCTTTCAAAGCCACTATTTGAGGAAGGGAGACCACAATGTTATCTACAAGTCTCAAGCAATAAATCAAATGCATTTATTTTGAAAGGAAAAACAAGTACAACCACCGAATATTTATCCACAAAACCAAATATCCTCATCTTCAAAGATATAACCAATGCATGGTAAGGAAAGCTGCTCTCTGCTATGTCCTTTTTTACATAAGAAGTGGCTCTCAAGCCTCGCGGCAAACAGACCATTGGTGAAATGATCAATAAATACTTGAGCTTCAAGTATCGTCTACTTGTGAATGGAACACAAAGCTCGGGAATGTTGTGGTGATGTCCCTGCATAAACACAAGGAAAATGATGTAACAAAGGCCAGAAACATCACAAAAAAGAAAAAACGAGTTACAAGTTCACTGCAGGTGTAACCAGCCATGAATTGAACCTCATAGTGCTAAGATTATAAAAAGGAACTAATTCACATATAGTTCTATGATCCACTAAGAGTATGAGGCAAACAAGAGTACACATGCAGATACAAATGCGCCAACAGGTTGATGGAAAAGTTCAGCACTTTCATTGGTGCCACTAATTTGAAACTCTAAATCCAAATTACAACAAAGAACAAAATTTCTACATCTGAAGAATCCAATTTACAGTGATTCCAGATTAAGATGACTTTTGAGCACACCCTCCCCACCCCCACCCCTTTTTTTGGTAGATTACTTTACACTGAGATCAACTTCAATTTACACGAACCAAATCTGAAGGGGCACATATAAAGTGGAGCTGAAATTGAGAAAGCATGAATCCTATCAGTCTATCACGTCTCTCACATCCCATTGCTAAACTTGAATGTGCCCTTTAGCTATCACTAATGATAATGTTGATTGGTCCTCCCCAGTTTAGAATACAGTATCCACAGAGAGTTGGTTAGGAATAGTGACACATTATTTCAAGTATACACAGAATATAGGAACTATATTTTGGAAATTACTTGAGATATTGAAGGGTCATATTCTTCAGAAGTGACGGATGCCGCAAAACAAGGTTTCTCCACTCCTCCTTGTCAATCTTGCCATCATGCTTTGTGTCCGCTTCCTCAAAAGTCTGGACTTTGAAGAAGCCCAGAAATTAAATAAACTATTCAGGTAAATTTTTACAACAAATAAAAAGGAAAGAAATAAAAAAACTCAGCAGACACCAGCACTGAACTAGAATGAAAGCAACATAAATAAACCTAAGCTCACAAGAAAAGAATGGGGAAGCACCTTGTCAATTATACTTTCTATAACATCATCTGATAGGTTCATACCAGATTCAGCAAGTGTAGCTACAACCATTTGCTTCACCTTTACAGAAGAAGCCAGATTAAAATCAGGACCGCCCCAGATGAGGAGCAAAAACTTTGATAATCAAATACAAGAAGACTGTTTACCTCTTGCCTTTCTATAAAACCCTGCTGCTTGAGATCATACAGTTGAAAGGAGACTGAAACATGATATATTGTGGATTTAGTTTTTATTTTTATTTAAAGAATGAAGTTCCATATGAAGAAATTAAAGAATTAAATTCATATTGTCAGAATTGAATTCTTATCTTATACTAAATTCAACTTTTAAAATGATGATTATATAAAATCATGACACTTTCAAACAACATACATTCAATCTTATCATCAATAGGGGCATTTGGATGGAAGACAGAGAGAGCACGAGCGAACTCTTCAAAGCCCAGTATCCCGTTGTGCTTTGTGTCAAACAAATCAAATACCTAATAGAATACATGAAAGAAGATCATATGAGATGCCAACCACATGGAGTAACATGAATTAATTTATGAACATAGATATATCGCATTTCATCCCGTCTAAAAATACTAATGTTTTATAAACAAGACAACAGTGAGTGTTTTCTTTTTTAGTGTAAATTCTTAAGGGAACATATAAGATAATATTAAAAAAGGTGTATATCATCATTATACATATAAACATACATGATACATGCACACTCACACCCAACCCTTAGTTATAAGCTTCCTGCTAAAAAGTTAAAACGTAAGTTTCATGTTTAATAAAACATTGAAGCAAGTCTACAAATAACCATGATACTCTAGTAAATACACTGATCATGAATCAAAGCACCTTCCTGAGAAAGCCATGAAATAATCAGCTGCTTCAATTCCAATCCAAGACCACAACAGAAAAACAAAGGTCCAATATGCTAGTATGGATAAATCATAACCTAAACTAAGATGGCAGCCCAACACTCCCCAAACATTTCTAGCTCAAAAAAGAAAAACAGAAAAGAGGGGCACGGAATATTTAGAAATGACTTGACTTGGGGATTGATACAGATAAGAAACAGATAGCAAGGTTGTATTGCAAGATCACAGCAGCCAATGATAGAAACAAAAAAATAAAAAAATGAAGCACAAGAAGAGGAGGGGAATCAAAATTTCAGTCATTATGCAAGAAACAGGCACAACAGTTTGTTCCTTGTATAAGATGTATACATGTGGGTACTAACACGAGATGATCAAAGCAGGAGATTTTCATTATTTAAATATTAGATATTTACAGATAAAAAGGAAAACAAAAAAGAGAAGAAAATAATACCCGATCAGCAAACAAACTCTCTTTTTTGTTTGTCTTGAATAATGCCAATTGAAACTCCTCCTGCGAATGAGTATTATATTAATATTATGAAAAGAAAAATGAAAATAAATGATAATAGAAATGCGGAAAACACAATCCAATGACAAAACAGACAAACCTTGTTAATCAAGCCATCATCAATCACAGCACTGCTGATCTTTTTAAAGAGCTCATAAAGTGCTTCTATTTCACTAACACTGACTGCATGCAGGTGCAAAAAAAAAAAAAAATGCTTATCTTCTGTACAAATATTGTGAATTTATTTCCAAAGACTAGTATGAATATGACAGGTAATAGAATCCACTATTACAAATATTCACTGTTCCATCTTTTTCTTATAAATGCACGGCTAATTCATGCTCCCAAAAGTCAAGGGAACACATGATACAGAATTTGGAAACAAATATTCTTATATCAGAAGTAAGGGTTAATGTATCATAAGCATAAAGTAAGGTTGATAACATACACACTGTCTCCCTTGCAAGAAGTTCAGGATCTTCAAGGCCTCTGGATTGGTTATATAAATCAAGGTCACAACAACGCAATAAAGAAGCAAATAGACGCTTAATTCCCTCTACACACTGCAACATGATATCTCTTGCAAATCAAAACACTCCATAACTGTTCCAAAAATAAAAGGAGTAAGAAAGCCATTTATTTCATTCCTCACGAAGTCATAATAAGTGGCAGAGGTAAAGTGAACCTTTTAACCATTTCCAATTTCAGTTGACCAATTCTAAATGCCAAGATTGTAAAAATTGAAGCAGCACTGGGAACTAGATCTGGTTTCAGAATTGAAATAAAGAAAATCCATCACAAACTCATTATAAAAAGTACTCAAATACATATAAAGGCACTTTCTAATATGTACAAAATGAGAAAGAACCAGTTCCATGCTTTAACCAGGAATTATAGCACACAACATGGCAAAACTGATAACAACTTACTAAAAATATATACGAGAAAAACTGGAAGACTGCAGTTAAGTTGATAAGTATAAAGGAGTACGAATTTCAAACCCATTAGATAACAGACTACACAATAATTCCATCCAGTTCTCAGTGTAGAGACGTATCAAACAGAGGAGAAAATCAATTAGCATGAGAGGTTTTAAGACTCTCTCCATGAGCCATCTCCCAAATTCTAATTGTAGCTTTTAAATACCAAACAAGACATCCGAGACTATTTTTAATTGTAGTTGTATACCACAATTCACAAGAGTGAAGGCTTTAGGTAATACAGGCCAACACTTGTAACCACTTGCCAAAGCAGAAGCCCAATTGGATCAATCAGGAATAAAGCAACCTTTTGTGGATTAAACTAAAATCATCAATGCTCAAGGAAGACTCATGGGTACCCCATGAGAATCAATCACACTTACTAAATTTTACAAGGGAAATATGTCAGTCCAATGGCTCTCATATTCTCACAATTAATTATTTTGGAAGGTAGTAGCCACTCCATAAATGCAGTAGTATCGGCAATCGGGAAACCTAGGCAACAAGCTAGTTAGCAGTGGAAGCACTCAGGAGAAATCCATTACTTTCAAAAGGTATGACATCTATGATCCTACCTTTCTACTGCCATAAACTTCTTTTATGCTTTGTAATATTTACATTAAGTCTCCAATCATCAGTTGAATTCCCATTAATTTATTATGACTCTAAAAAGCAACTACACTCATGATAGAGACAGAATACAACAAAGAACCTGACGTTATTTGTCTTAAATACACTAACTCCAATGTGCTGTAGTAGTTTTCCACACAAGACCAAGAGAAATTCAAGCACGCTAATTTCTTTTTCTCCTCTTTCTGAAGCTTCTCAATATGAAACACACCTAATAATATCACAGAAACCCAGATACTAGTACCAAAAACAGTAGAAATTAAAGCAAGACATCTCTGCCCTGCACCCAACTACTGATCCAGAAATTCAACCGGCCATAAGTTATACCCGGATCCATGATCCAACACCCAGCTTCACATAGAAAACACAATCGCGTTAGCGAAATCCCAGATTCAAATTTCAATAATTTCAGGCAAAATATTCAAAATTTGCAAACTTCGAAGGCAGTTTGATTCTGAATTCAAGGAAATTCACAGATGGGTACAGATGAAAATGATCGATCCCCAATAAACCAACAGGAAGAAACAAAAAAGAAAGGAAATTAGTAGAAATCCCAAGAATTTCACGTTAAACTATTTAATATTTTACAAAATTTCTCAAAAACCAATCGAGAAAACAGTTACCTTGGGGAGAGAAAATCAGAAAAAGAGAGAGAAAACTCTGCGAATAACAGGAACAACTGCAATTCACGGTGGCTGTACTGTAACGTATTGGTGTGGGAAGGTGACGAAAGTGATATGGGTGATGACAGATAGAGTACAACTTTAAATGGGAAGGACCCTCCGCAGAAAATAAATAAAATACTTTAGCGAATAATAATGATAAATATTCTATTAAAAATTGTAAATGTGCTGAATATTTTATTTCTTATCACAACATGCAACTCTGCAATCAAGAAAGATAGTGACTGTGGCCTGTGGGACTCTACTACTAAAAGAGATTATATCGCAAAAGGGGACTAAATGCAATACAGCACAAAAAAATCTATAATCAGATGTTTCCCTTAAAAAAATAAAAAATCTAAAAAATCAGATAACGAGCTTATCTTATAGAAGTACTTCATTGTCTTCAATTTTTGATGAATTTAACAAAAAATGGTTTGAACGGCTAAAACATAAAAAATAAAATAAAAATAGAGGGTTCTTATGTTGAAGACATTTGAGTTTTAAGCAAACTGAAAGAAAAGTACACCTAATAAATTTTTTTATCATTAAATAAATAAATTTTAAATTTTTTTAATTAAAGATTCAAGCCTAAAAATTAGATTAATAAATTTTTTGAGAATTTTTTTAAACTAATTATGTTATATATATTTATGTAACTTTTACAAGTATAGAAATAAAAAACTGTTTGAGAAAGTATAGGCTAAATCCTACTCCCAATACTCCCATAATAAGATATATATATATAATTTTTCACTTCAACATCAAGTATGGAGCTATAAACATATTTTCCCAACTCATAAATCCAATTTATTGAGTTTATTATTGTTTAACACTGCATTATTTTTGTTCTAAGTTTTAGAGTCTCAACATGCAACAACCAAAAACACAAAAAAAAAAAAAAAAACCGCATAATGGGTCCCAATGCATTCTCCGTCCACGCGGAATACTCTCATTGAAATCATTGTACGAACTTGCAGACAACTAACTGCAGAGGAATCCTTAGAACCGACCTGTCCCTTTTCCGTACTTGGTTTGATTTGGTTTGAGAGCGAGGCAACGCTGGCGTCTGAGATTCAAAGTTCAAACACCCCAAACCCTAAGAGCAAAGCTCCTTCAAAGTACCAAAGCCATCGAAGGTATCTCTCAAAAGACCTGACCGGAATTGGAATCCCAAATCGAATGGGGAAGAGAAAAGAGCGTCGTCTCGCTGCTTTAAGCAACGCTGGTCGCAGAGTTAAGCTCGATCTCTTCGCGGAACCCTCTGGTATTCACTATCACTCCATATTTTACGCGCGAAACATGTATTTGCCTATGTTGCGGCTTATATTTTCATGTTTTACTTCGATTGGGTTGCTTGAATTTGAGGTTTCCTTTTTTGGGTTTGTTTCTTATGAATTCACTGGAAACGGTTAAATTCTCATGTATTTGGACCTCAGATAGAGGCTTGGAGTTGAATTTCTGGTTTTTTTGGATGCTCTCTTTGGTTTTATCGATGCTTAGTTAGCTCAAATGTGCAGTGGAGTTGATTTGGTCGTGGGTTTAACATTTGTTTGTGAGGCAGATAATAGTATTTTTCTTTGTAACTTTCATTGAAAGTGAAAAAATGACTGAAAAAAGAAATACATTTTACATTTCATGCTTTCCCTCTAGCTACATTTAAATATGCATGATTGACTGGTTTTGGAATTGTATTGCGTGGAGGATTCGTGTCATGCTGGGTCACGCAACACCCCATGTGCAAAATAGGAGTTTATGATTTTTGCCCTTGGAATTTGGTGCGGTTGTTTGTGACTCTTACTGTAGCTGATAACAGTATAATGTTTTTTTTATTTTTTTCTTTCCAGGAGAGTTGGGTGGCTCCACGGCACATGATGACGTCGGAGGGGATATCAATTCAAAACATCGTGATGGTTTACCCAATTCACCCTCTTCTTCAGGTGGGTTCTGTCAGTTTTCTTCAAAAGGACTATATAGAGAGGACATGAGTGCTCAACATTATTTTGGTGGAATTATGGAACTATATGTACAACAGATATTATGTTGTTTGCCCCAAGAATCTGTTCTCAGACTGTAGGGCTGCTGTGGTCTTGGGAACATTAATTTCAGATGAGGTCGGCCCTGCCACAGTGAAATTATGAATGACTCCCAATCGTTTTCCCTTCTTTTTGGCAGCATCAAAGGATTTCCGAGGTTCAGACGGTAGAAATTTTTTATCGGTTCGTATGTTTCTGGCTTTATTTGCTTTGTGACGTGCTGACCTTTTTTTAAGTCTGTAACAGGTGACTTTGATGATATAAGCTAAAATGCTTGTGAATCTACTCGCATATTTAAGTTGCTTTTTGTCTTTCTTGTCATTAGTAGCACTCTCTATTATCTTATTCCAATCTTTCTGGGATTCTCTTCTAATATATTGGCTATTACATGGTTAATAGCCCAGTTCTTTTTTTAGTTTCTGAGATACTAGCATTTTGTCTTCAGGTCAACAACCACAGAATCCCCTGCTGTTGCTTGGGCAATATAGTGATGACGAACTGGATGAGGGATCAAGTAACGGGCTTAATGTTGCTAAAGTGCACAGCCCCGCACCTACTGAAGAGGTATTGCACTACCTACATTTCTTTCTTGAGCTAAGAGTTGGATGTTTTCTAACCAGAGATCAAAGTGGCGCTCAGATTTGTTTCTGACCTTCTTGTGGTGCTCATATTTTTGTTCATAATAATATACTGGTTAACTATCCTTTAATGGGGTGAAGGGTTCAACCATGTTGTGCCTGACTCAAGTTTTAATGTGTTTTGTCAGTTCATCTTTGTCTGTGTATGTGTATGTGATGGATTAGGCATTACAGATTGGGATAGTTGAGAGAGTGAGATCTTGCTAACATATTTATGGAGTGAAATTGTTTTATCATCTATTTTCCTAATCTGTCTTTTCTTGAGGTCACTCCTTTTGATGTCACAATGTTATATTTTTGACTACTAGATTAGTGATTTGTGGCTTACAAGTCTCAATAATTGATAAGTCCTTCTACTGGTTAAAGCTCTCTGTATGTTCAGTTGTGCATAACTGCATAACTTATTCCTACTAGAACATGATTACCTTATTTATTTAGTAATTGTTCAAATGCAACTCCTGTCTAGTCATTCTTACAAGTTATTTCACTGTTTGATAGATAAGTTCCAGCCGTGTTACTTACATTTTGTGTGGTTAGAATTAGAGAAGATGTTGCCTATAAATAGAAGTATGTAGTAGTTTTTCGAACAATGGTTATTCCATGTCATTTGTGTACTGCTTATACTAAATTGCTTTATTTTCTTCAGGCTAGGGGTTCACTTGATGAAGGATCCGAAGATTTGGACATCAAAGTGTCTGAAGATCTTGTTGCTCAGAATGATGGACAACAGGGAATGATGCAAAGTTCTACTTCACCTGATGTGGAGGGCTCTGACAAAAATGAAGGGGATCTTGGTGCTGGTGATTTACATAAAGAAATGGTTTCCAAGGACCAAATAACCGTTTCCGAAACTTCTAATGATGTCATTGCTGATAATTTGGGGTGGAAGATGGTGATGCATGAGGAGAGCAAACTCTATTATTACTGGAATACTGAAACTGGGGAAACTTCATGGGAAGTGCCGCAGGTTTTGGTTCAGGCAGCTGAATTGGCCAGTGATCAGACAAGTCTTGCTGCTCTCAATGATAAAACACAAAGTGCTGCTGTTGGCGTAGATAATTCCAGCATGGCCTCAACTGTGATACAGGATTCTTTAGCTGCATATACAATTGATGGTTCTCTGAGTACCCCAGTGATTTCTCATGGAGAAGTTTATGGACATCAGTCCCAGATGGATGCATGGAGTGGAGAATACAGGAACGAATTCTTGGAAGCTGGAAATCAGGGTTCTGATGTCAATGGAAATGAATTGAGAAGTAATGATGGTCTTTTGAATGCACCTTTTGGCAGAGATCTTTCATTTATTTCCAAGCACAGTGTTGGAGAACAGCAATCAGAAATTGATTTTCCTTCTGACCTTATAAAACAAAGTGAATGTTTGTTACAGAGGCTAAAGTCACTGGAAAAGTAAGTTTGCCTGCTTTGCTGTTCTGCTTCATTGGTTTGTGGCCTTTACTTTTTTGATTATTTTATTTGGTGGTCTCAAAGGCTTGTTTCTTTCTTCTTTAAATGGCTAATTAAATATGATACAGGTCAAAGGGCAGTCTGCAAAGTCAGGACTTCTTGTCAAAATCTATCTTGGAGATTGAAATCAGGCTTTCTGATTTTCGGTCTCTTGCATCTTATGGATCATCTTTGCTTCCGTTCTGGGTGCATTCTGATAGCCAGATTAAACGGATTGAAAGTGTAATTAATGATGAAACGTTGCAAACTGCTAAATTAGCAGAGAATGAGGTTGAGGATAGACATGTCCCTTTGTCTGGAGGATTGGGTGGACAAGAGAAAGGCATGGGAAATGGGCCTGAAGTAGACGGTAGTGAGGAAAAAGGGAGTCCTTTTACTTCTGAAATTTCTAGTGTCTCTCTGCTTGTTGCTTCAGCTGCAATTCTAAAGGATAGCTGCAATAAAACTCCTGCTAATGCTGAGCAGGTTCCTTCTTCTGCATCTCCCAGTAGTCATATGGAAACTGGTGGAGTTAATAAACAAGTTGATGTAACTAATGAGGAATCAACTCATAAGCTTGGGTTTAATGTTGGAGAAGATGTTGATATGGATGTAGACATGGAAGTTGAGGAAATGAATTCTTCAGGCAATACAACCATGGTGGATGAGTCAATTGTTGTGAAGGGTATTGTACAAACAGACCAACCAGTGCAGTTGAACCCATCTGCTGACTACCGATCTTTGTTACCAGAGGATGAGTTTGTCGTTCCTCCTCCTCCAGATGATGAATGGATACCTCCACCACCACCTGATAATGAACAGGTGCCTCCACCACCACCACCACCTGACAATGAACAAGTGCCCCCTCCGCCACCTCATGATCCACCTCAGCCTTTATATCCTGCTCTGCCATCTTATACAGAGACAGGGCAGTCTCTTTCTTATACTGAGTACAATCTGTCTTATCCTGGTGCTGGCTCCGAGTATTATGGGCATAACCATACAGCTATTGAAGTCCCTAGTAGTAACATATATGGACATGCAGACGGATGTCAAATTGCTATGCCACCTGCACAGCTCTACTATAGTGCTGTTCCTAACGCATATAGTGAAAATTCTCAAGTTATAATCAATCCTGCTGAGCCTGTAACTTATTTTGAGGTTCAAGATGGTATGTTCCCTGTACTATGAATAGTTAATACAGTGGTCTCGTGTTATCACAGTGAATCTTCTCTTAGTTATGATGCCCCCATGTTTCTGATTGTTGAATCTTTTCAGGATCTGGCTCAAGGTCCATAAGTGATGTCAATTTTAATGTGTCTGGTGGTATTGGTGGGGCTGAGAGGGTATCTGGTGATATTCCCTCCACCTCGGCTTCCATACAAGCACCTGCAACTGTTTCAGTTGAAGAAAGTGTTTCGTTGCCATCAACTACTGTTGTAGCTTCTGCGGGCAGTGCTACCTCATCAGCAGTTGCTAAGGTGCAAACTAAAGGTATGGATTTCTGGTCATGTCTGGACGCTGGCATTACTGGATAAATTTGCTTTTAATGGCATCCTACTTCTAATTAAACTGTTAAGGTTGAGTTCAAGAACATATGTATGATTTTGCTATGCTGTTAGGGTAATATACTTTTGAGAATTAATCATAGCAGCTACAATTTGTCTTGTAACTTCACCCATTATAGATTTCTCAAGATCTGAATTTGTTTTGACTTTTTCCCTTTCCTTTGTGGTGCTTTTGCTGGTTGGTTTGGGATCCAATAAATCTCATATCTTGTTATGATCCTTTTTGAGAGGTATTTTTCGCCTGATTTGGCGGTGACATGGTATCATCATGGCTGTTGGTTGATACTCTCCCCTTCCCCTCCCTGGTGGTTAGTTGATACATTAGTGTAAATGGTTCCATTGTCAGAGCATGCCTTTGTACCTGAGTGGTGAGGTTCAGTCATGTATGGAATTTTTTTATTAGTCTATATGATATTCCATTCTTGCATTGTCTGTTTCTGTTGATTACAACTTGAATAGTTTCTTTCATGCATTTGTATGGTCTTTCCTACCTATTTTTTATTTATATGTTTTCTGAGTAATATTTGGAAGTACTCGATGCTCTTGTGACCGTAATAAACCTTTGGCTATCCTGGGGTTGCAAGATCTCTTACCTTCCTTACCATTTCCTCAGTTGTACGTAGCAAAAAGCGTGCAGTTGCAGTTGGATCCTCCTTGAAGTCTAATAAGAAAGTTTCTAGTATGGTGGACAAGGTGTGTTTGTACTTTTGTATCCTCTCTCCCTCACTTGCTCCCTCCCTTTTCTTCTTCTTTCCCACTCCCCCTCCCACTACCACCAAATTTTCTCTTTTTTTGGGGAGGAGGGAAATAAGTGGATTGGGTTTTCTGTCATACCCTCAACATTTTCCTTGTCATCATGAGCTTTATTTCAATTTTTAGCCTAATTGTTCTGCATTATTATTGATTGTATTTTGTTATATCAGTGGAAGGCAGCTAAAGAGGAGTTACTTGAAGAGGAGGAAGAACCTGAAACTGCTTATGAGATCTTAGAAAGAAAGCGCCAAAGGGAAATAGAGGTTTGCATGGGGAACTTCTCTTTACATAGCACTACAGTCATCCTATTTCTGGTTTTCTCATGTCCGTTGATTTTAGGAGTGGCGTGCAAAGCAAATTGCTAGTGGAGAGGCCAAAGATAATGCTAATTTTCAACCTCTGGGTGGTGATTGGTATGGGGTCCAGAAGCCTTCAGTTACACATGCACTGGTTTTCTTTTCCCTGCAGAACACACACTCCACATTTTTTTTAAATTTCCATCTGAATGACGCTATTCTTTTATGCAGGCGTGAGCGGGTCAAGCGCAAGAGGGCACGAGCCGCAAGTGAATCTGTTGACACACCACAAGATGCAATTGAGGAAAACCAGCAGCATGATATGACTGAACTCTCTAAGGGCCTCCCTTCTGGCTGGCAGGTGTGTATCTGTCCTATGTGCTATTTGATTAATTGGGAAATTTTTGTTGTCTGTGGACTGTTATAATGTCTGTAGTTGTCTGCATGGTTTTGGAGGTGAAATCTGGTTTGAGAATACTGGATTGAAAGCATTTCTGTACATATTCACCTTTCTTCTGTGTAGGGCTAACTTGGGTTTGCTTCTTTTCTTTTCCTTATTTTTTTAGAAGTTCCTTTTTCTTGACACTTGTGTACCGAGGTTCTCTTTATTGAATTCGTACTAACAAAATAGTGTTATCTGCAACTGGTGGGCACTGAAGTAACAGCAGTTCTGAAATTATTGATATATACTTATGGGTATTCTTTAAATTATGATATGATATTGGCGTATGACTTGCATACATGCAAATGCCAAGACTTGAAGGGGGGAAATTATTTGATGACATTGACGTAGGAGGGGGATTTCTTGATCTTATCTGATGTTTACTTGCTTTTTCAGGTTTATTGGGATGAGTCCACGAAGCAGGTTTATTATGGGAATGTCATCACCTCGGAGACTACTTGGACCAGACCAACAAAATGAGCAGTCATCAGTGTACAGCAACATTGGCTATGGACTTGTGGTTTCATGTTTAGCTTTATTTTCCCGTTTTTTCTATAATATTATCTTTTGGTTTAGAGTTTTGAGGGATAGAAATCCATAATGTACATACATTTGCAATTTCCTGCGTTTCTGGTTTATTGCAATCGTGTTTTTCTAATAGCACGTGCACGGGTTGCTAAATTACATGCCGGCATGTAGCGCTAACACTTTTTTGTTTTCGTGGGACCCACAATATAAAATTGCTAAGTTACATTGAGTGCCAAAATCCAAGAAGTAAAAAAAAAAAAATGTTATTTTGCGTTAAATAATTTTTTGGGTTCTTTTTGCCCATTTATTTTATAGAGAATTTAGTTGTTTCAAGTACTTGAGATCTAAATAACACCGTATTCAAAATGTGGGTTTCACCAAAACACTCTAGTCAAAAGGGTAAATAGTGCGTTATATACCCCATTTTTGAGTATGTAGCTTAGCGACGAACATACTGAATTGATCTGACCTGGTCTTGTTGCTGTAGTTGTGGTGGGAACCAAAGGAAATCAATATAGTTTAAAATGAAACACCTAGTCATCAACAAACCAAGAGTTACTCATTATTTAAATAAGCAAATCAACCTGATAAGGGTTGTTCGTGTCGTGATCCGACAAAGGGCTTTTATTGATTTCACTATTTATTTTTACTCATTGACGTGGTTAATACCTGATTCTTTTTGGGCCATGGTGGTTAGATTTTGATTAAGATGACATAATGGAAGACCAATTCTACCTTTTGATGATCTCAATTGTATTGAATCTTCAACATGCCATGACAGATGGTTCTCTACACAAAGTATTGTGGTTGCACAATCGATTTCTGATATAAGATGCTGATTTTCTTTTATTTGGGTTGATGTAACAAATGTTTATAAAGTCAGCATCTCACATCAAATTTTTTCCATCTATATGATCCATACACAGTTTGACGTTATCAGAATATATATGAAAATGTGCCTTCTTCCAATGGAGGTCTAAGATAGAGTTCAATTTGTAAAATTAACGGTACATTTATACAAAATTTTGCCCGTATACATCAATATTTTGATGAACAGTTCAGAAGTGAATTAATATAATTTTCAGTGTGCATATCTTAGCAAGAGAATTAAAGAATACAGGAGCAAGGCTTCAAACTAAAGCATGCATTCGTCTCTCAACATTATGATTATCAATTCTTCTTCACCTTCTTCGATCATCTCTGTAATCTCCCTCACTTTCCTTATCCTTTAGGAAGCCCAGAAATGCAAGAAACCCAAAAAAGAAGAATCCACCAGACCAGTTACCTCCACCTCCTCCTCCTCCACCGCCACCATCATCATCATCACCAGGTGGAAATCCAGTGCCACCATCATCAAGTTGTGGTGACTTCTCCTTGCCTGAAAGTTCATTTAACCAAGATATGCTATTTAGAAGAAAACACTTCGCAGAAATCCAACACATGTTTAAAAAATGTAATTACATGAGTAACTGATAAGCATCAAATTAATTTGGAAGAACTTCTAGTTGGAACTTGAATGGCAAGAGCAAAAGTACTGAGGCTT
Organism: Cercis canadensis; assembly: GCA_003255065.1. Classification (NCBI taxonomy): domain Eukaryota; kingdom Viridiplantae; phylum Streptophyta; class Magnoliopsida; order Fabales; family Fabaceae; genus Cercis; species Cercis canadensis. Next base: position 379,950 of record QAOA01006756.1, read on the forward strand.
GTATACCTATAGTTTCAAAATGGTTCAGAATAATATTTTTCAAGCAAGAAATATGAGTATTTCACAGTTTAAATTTAAATTACACCTTTTCTGTGTAAAACGAAAAATAGACAGAATACTATTTTCTGATATGATGAATAAAATTCTTAATTTGTTCAAACAACAGTTTCCTAAAACTTTATTAGTAGTGGGTCATACACTGACCTTAGTTTTCTCTGTTTTGAGAGCAGAAGGGTTGCTCTTTTTAGAAGAAATAAATAGATCCTTAATAATTGATTAAGAAATCTTAATGTAAGATTCTAAGAAATGGACTGACGGAGCAGAGAATAATTGCATTACTCTTTGATGAAAGGGACATAAAATATAGAGTTTAACAAATTATAACATATTGGTAATCAGTTATTACCAGGAATATGAGTCATTGTGGGCGCCTGGCGAGTGACAGTTTGAGTTTGTTCAGCACCACACCTTGCATTCTGCATACATTGCAGGAGGTTGAGGTTAAGGGAGAATGAACAGGACTTTAGTACTATCTTCTTTCTCATATAATCCAAATACACGTATTTACCACAAGAATTTTGTACCATGTGTTTGCATGTGTTCAAATAAGAGATCTCATCACATGGTGTACAACTAGTTATAATTACACCCCTTAACAAGTTCATCTTTTGTTAGTTTCCAATCAAACAAAATTTGGCATAATAATGCCATAGTAATAGCATGAAACACATCCCATGGGTAAGTGACCATAAGAGGGTAGTTGTTAAGCTTAGAACGTTTACACCGATTACAAGACAATCTTCCCATGTGTAGAATCACAAAAATAGAATCTTTACATATACACAAGACTAAAACATAAGCAGCAGGATATATGCTACAAATAAAAAATAAAAAGAAATACATGAAGTATTATTCAAAGATTCTGATTCTGAGGCCGACAGATTGGAGTACATCCAAAATTTCATATCAAGGACAAGTTATATCTGGAAAATGGCAAACAAGAAGCAACAAACACCCTGATGCTTGTGCTGTGGTAGAGGTTGGTTGGTAAGGTATCAAAGTTTTTGTAATACTCAAGTAGGCACTTTAGCCATAAAGGAAAGACATAGCAAAACTTTTCCTTGAAAGTATGATTCCTCCTAGTCAAGAATAAAAGATAATAGAAAATAGATAAATAAAAAGGCAAAATAACATACCAATGCTGCAGCACATATTATAGTTGCAGTTTGTGCAAAATGAGTTCTTGTATCAAATCCAAATCGTGTACAACAAAACGATTCTGAATAGGATATCCTAGGTAGTTCTCTTCTTCTATTAGAAGGGCAAAAGGGCAAGCAAGCCCCGTGTAGATTAGATCTTGTAACGTTATTCTTTTCTGCACACTGACCACCCTTTTTTGCTGTTCACAAAAAATATGATATTTTCATCATCAGTACAGGATTTAATATTCGAACTATAATTTCAATTACTTTTCTAGAGAGACAAACCCAAAATGTATCTAGAGTCACATAGGAAAGTTTCTATCACCAAATGTAGGATAAGCTAAACCTTGACCAAAAATTCAACTTGAAGAAACTGTCCAATTGATAAACTAGATGCATACTTCCATAAATTTTGATAGTAATTTAAACAAAGTTGAAGTATCAAAACCATGAGACTGTGGACTTGGAAACCTTGAGACAAAAATTATATTCCAACATGTTTGGTTTCTAATATATCAGCTTAACAGGGCTATAAAATTTCCTTCTCTTACTGTTTGTAACCCATTTGACTCACTTCAATAGAAAATTCATATTTCCTTTATGTTATGAGGCTGAATCATTGTATTTTGAAGTACAAAAATAAAATAATGTTAGAAATAATCTTTTACCTGGTGGTAATTTAGGCAAGGATGCAATCGCACAGCCAGTCAACATTGCTGTCCTGTCAGTGACAGATAATTGGCCTGCAAAAGAAATTTTGCATCAGAAGTCACACAAGCCCATTAAAGCAAAATTGAAGACGAAAAATAATACATCATCAAGCCCAATGTTTTAAAAACCAGACTGGTGTGGCAAAAAATGACTGGTCGGACCAGTCACACTAAAAACATGTCTTTAAAAATTTATAATATAAGTACAATATAGCATATTGCTCATAAAATAACAAAAAATAACTACAAAACAAAGAAAAGTATTTAAAACTTACTCAAAATAATTCACAAAGAATAAACATTTAACATAATCATATGTTTTAGTCAAACATAAGTCTCAAACTCACAATTCAAATACAACCATAATCTCAAACTCAAAATCTCAAAACAAAATACATAGCACAAATTTTATTCATCAAACACATTTGCCATCTTCATGCATTCTTCTCAAATTGCTTTGTTTGCACTTGCTTTGTTTTGCTGCTGGAAAATAGTTGGCATAATCAGAAAACAGAAAACAGAATCTAGCTTGACAAAAGTTGGCATAATCAGTTAAAATCTAAGAATATCAAAGTCTCAGACAGATTTTAATTCACATTCCATAATCTGCACATAGACAGATTTTACCCATCCCCATAAGGCAATTAACAATAGAAGAAAACAAGCACACAGAATGCCTGCTTGCATTTCTTGGCATCTTTCCCTCACTTAGAAAGACAACAAAAGGGTCCAGAGTCCAAAGCTGCTTGCTTTTCCCATTGATCCAATCTCACAAACACCACACTAGGCATAGCATTTCCTAATTCCTATTACCATTAATTAGTGCCCACATGTTGATGGAACTGAATTGGATCACAGAATTCATTTCTGCATTAATTGAAGGAATTGACAGTAGGAAACCATGAAGGCCATTTCCTTATGCATTAAGAATTGATGGAAATAATATTTTATCACTTACAGCAACTGCAGCATCTCATTAGCCACAATATTTGAATTTTCAAAGCCAAATTAGTAGCAGCTCACACTATCTGGTCCTCAATATGCGTTATATTTTCCAACAGATATAACCTGTGATACCAATAACTATTTTTCATAACACGTTATGAAGTATGACTTTTACTATAGGCTGAAGTTTCTTGATAGTTGCAGATTAAGAGCCTCCATATTTCAGAGAATCAAAAACAAATATTCTTAATTGCTAAATACTTTTACAGAATTTAGGAAGGTTTATCAAATTTTAATGGATAAGAGCCCCCAATATTCTAGCTTCAATTCTGTTAACCAACATCTAATTGATATATAGTTCATGGCTCCTTTTATTAGAAATTAAAATGGAGCCCTCTTTCACTTTTACATTGAAGCAATCAAGACCATAAATTTATTTACTAGAAAACAAATGCATTTTCAAGGAGAAACCCTTTCTAAATATTTTCTATGAAACAATAGAGGAACTGAAAAAATAAGTGGTGATTTGAGGGTTTAATTTTAACCCCTTCACTCACCTCTCATTATCTAGAAAAACTACAAAACAGGAAACAACAAAGTACATAAACCTCCCCTTCCTTTCCCCTCTTCTAACGTTCCCTTCAGTTCAAAGTTCAAACAATCCCTAAAGGAAAACATTTGCAGAGTTGGTACCAGAAGATGACGAATAATAAATTAATCAGCATATCAGTGGACATCTAGCAAGAAGCTTGTGAAATGGAGTTAATACAGCATGAGGCTTGGCTTCAGAAACAGAACCCATATTCTTCATTTGGAAATTTTAACAAGCAGAAAGCAAACACAATCATCCATGATTTCAGTCAACAAGCAGAAAGCAGACACAAGGGAATCCAAACATTTGCTGGTTAAACAGAGATTAGAACCTTCAAATAAGTGAGAATCCCACCGCTGCCGGAAGGGAAGAATGCAGGTGTCTGCCGGGCTGAGTAGCTGAGAGAATGGAGGGAGATTAGGGACTTAGGGCTGAGTTTCAGAGAGAATGGAGGGAGGAGAAGCAGGGAATGGGGGGAAAACTGAAAAATGGGAATGAAACAACACCATAATGGAGTTTTTTTTTTTTTTTTTTTAAATGCCATCTTTGAACCGGCCAGTTATTGCAAACCAGTACCGGTTTTCACCGGTTCGACTGCCCAAACAGTTTACCCCTATAAACCAAACCGGTATCCTAACGGGGCACCGGTCCGACCGGTCAGACCCCCCCGCTTCGGTCTGGTTTTTAAAACATTGATCAAGCCTGTGGGCTGCCATTGCTAACAAAGGTCTGAAGCAATAGATATCAACTATAGGGGGAAAAAAAAAGTTTAAATAATTCCAAGCATTATTCATGAAAGTCGAAAATTCCTATCATAGGGAGCACTGGAAGCCCCAATTGAGGGTCTTCATGCTTAAGTCTCCGCCATACTTATTGCAAACTTACAAAAAGAAAAAAGAAGTCTAAAATTCAAGACTGAAGACTAAATGGAATATTTGTGACAGAGAAAATATTGTAATGCCAGCAGATTATATAATGCAAATCCAATAGAAAATCAATCTGTCTTCTACTTTTTCACTGTTCAGTATCATTGATCTAAACACAGTATCCTTCAATTTTTCCTAGCTTTGACGGGAATCCCCCCCTCTCCTTTGTTCCTCTTCCCGCTTAAATAATTGGAATTAATCACAACTGATTCTGGCTTCTGTATCTTGGCTCTTCAATTGGACTCCATCTATCTTCATTCTACGCATTGACTTCTAATTTCTGATCTTTCTCGTTTTGTGTTCCTTTCTGCTTTCTTCTATTAGTGTTTTGATAAGCACAATTTAAAAAAGTATTTCCTTCTCTAAAATTTGGTTATTTGAGTTTAGTTTCAAATTATTGTTGGTTCTAGTTTCTACATATCTGCTATCTCAAATTGGTCTGTATCAGATTACAAGTTTGCCAAATGCCTTCTTCATGTACTCTGTGTTTGCCTCCTTGGCCTTTTTCCCCATAAAGCTTACCTTGGGTACAAACACCTATTTATAGAAACTCTAAAACTCAATTGTTGTGAATGTACATGATAACCCTTGTGTGGGAAAAGAATCTCACTAAAGATATCTATATCCATTTGGCAAAGAGTTGTTATTATTGAAACTTCACATAAAAGTTTTATAGTTCAAAAACTGAGTTTGCTCTATGCAACACATAGTATGTCTTTTTTTTTCCATAGAATCTCAGTATACCCGATAGAAAAGCCCATGTTCACTACGATGTCATGATGAACAAGAAATTTTTGCATATATCCGAGGTAACAAACACTGACCCTGGAGCAAAAACTGTTATTCTTTTTCTGTATTCCCTCTCCCTTTTGATTAACCAAAAGCAATAGCCAGAAAGCCTAAAACCAAGCATTTATGATCATGACACAACCATTCAACATATAACTAATGGGAAAATATTCAAAGCGTAAATAAATACTGATAAATCCATATCCAGGCCTAGGAAAGAAACTTTTGGATAATTAAAAGGTGTTTAATAGATTACAATAACAACCCATGGTCAGCGTCAATCCCATTAGGAATGTCAGATACCAAAAAGAGTAAAATTTTCCATAATTCATCTAAAAGATAATACCCAGCAGAGCAAACAATTCAATACCTAAGCTTTGATGCAACCCAACAAAACACAATAAAAGAGGAGAATACAGAACATCAAATCGCACATTATTGTTGACCCTTTTTCTAATTTGACAAGATGAACTCACCCCAACCGCACCAAACAGTCGAAAATAGAGCACAGAGAGAACTTGCTTGTGGAGTTGCCAACTTTGAATTCGTTTTTTCAGTTATTCGTCGTTTCTGTGAGTTGTAATGTGAGGGAATGAAATGGAAAGTGAGGAATTAATCACCTCACCCAGATGAACAAGAGGACATGGGTGCAGCTATGTTTCCGATGAAAACGTGCGCTCCTTGCCTACCACCTAAAGGCGGTTCCGTACGACCCGAAAACCGAACCCGCTCCCAAAATGAAATAATCTTTTGGATTCGTTTTACACATATTTGTGCTCTGTTGGGTCTTTGTGGATCGAGTTCTTGATGGGATTGGATGCTAATTCTCTGGGCCTCTAATGGCCCAACTATAGGTCGGTGTTAAAAATAAATGGAGGTGAGTGTTTGTATTAGTGTGAGATTTTAGATTTTGAAGGAATGGGAGAATCAATTTTAAAACAGTGGTTTTGAAGAATTAATGCCATGTTTTAAAGTTTTGAATGAAATTATTTTTTGTTTGGGTATGGTCAAGCAAAATTGCTTCTGAAATGTTAAATTACTAAAAGAAATTCAAATCAAGGTAATAATATATTTTTTGTTTTGTCATTTGATAAAGTTAAATTTTTTAATTTAAGAAATTAAAAAAAATATGATTTATAATATTAGCAAAAATATTCTTGAGTTAAGTATAATAAAGTGTGAATCATATATTGAAAAGAATAGTTTCTTAAAGAGTTCTTGTATGTAGCTTTGTTAATAGTAATTTATAGTGTTGGGTTAGAAGTTAGAACGTGGACATCGAATCTAAATCTAAACACACACATGCGTGTTTCTTCCTCATGCATGCATGGTAATCTATTTGAGTTCTGCTTTGGGTACCTCTTCACTTTTGAAAGTGTCAATTTGTTAGTACCTTTTTCTTCTTTCACTCTAGCTCTAATGGACTCAAGTCGTAGTTTGAATGAGCAATTCAATTTGCAAATCATAGATAGAACTCCAGGAACTTAAAGCTAAGGCTTATCTTTTTGATTTCACTCTCGTACCAGTTTAGCATGCATTTTCACATAAATTACTTTCAATTTGAATGAGCAATTCCATTTGCAAATCTCATTTTTTACATTTCATTTACACATTATCTCACATATAATATTGTATAATGTTTCCAACTTGATGGTAGCTTTCCTTACAATGAGTGCAAAAGCAAGTCACATTTGTGGTCTAGTACTATTTAGAGATTTGGATAACATATAATAACAATAAAACCAAAAAAAAAAAGCAAAAGCAAACCAACTATTTACTTTGATATAACTTTGAATTATGAACATTATGAACTGATCGACGAGTGTAGTTAAGCAATAATACATGAGAAGCAACAATTGATTGCAGAACTGAATTATGTGTTCCTCAATCACCACACAAATAAATTAAACACAAGTTGGATGGAAGTCATGAAGTAAATTTTCACATGTTTGAAAAAAAAAGGGTTTATGAAATAAACAATAAGGCGCCGTGCCATTGGCTGCTCTGTACGTGCACCACCATTAGTTATTAGTCACACAACCCAACCCAGAGAGCTACTGAGCTGAAAGTGTGTCACTGATTGTGCCTCTTTTAGATGCTAATGCAGAGAGATTGGAGCCAACAGATCCTCCACGGTGCATTCCAGAAGTCCGGTGGTGCCGGCAACGGAAAGAGCCAACATGTGTGGTGGGTGAGCATAGACAGTTCCATCTTCCACTCGAAGATTTCCTAGTGAGCGGTTGATGAGCTGTTGGTGACACTAAATTTGAATTCTTCTTGAGATCTTCCAAATCAAGATCAGAAATTTTCAATTTGTGACCACTCAGTTGCCTTAGGTTCATCTTTGGGGGCTTTTGCTCGACGTTTTCTTCCATATTTCTTCTGTCAAACTTTGATACTAACAAATTGATAATAAAATATAAGGAAAACAAAGAGAAAATAAATAATCAAAGAAAAGACAGTCAGGATAAAATTTCAGTATTCTAATCAGAGGTTACATAACGAGAATAGCCTATATATCTTTTTTGATAAATCCTACTATAATGATTCTTAATAAGATTTAAGCCTAAGATCTCTACCATAAAATATCTCCTGCTTTTATAATGCGTTTGATAGAGATGAGAGAAAAACAAATTGAGAGTGGGATGAATATATATAAAGTAAATAACTAATTGTTTGGGAAGCATATTCTTTTCTAAACTATCTTAATTATTCCAATTCTTTTTTCTCTTATGACATTCATTGACTTGGGATGTATGTATGCTAGATACTGATTACGGTTTACAATTTTTTATTTATTGAGTTGTTTTAATTTGATTTGATCGATCTCCAAAAAAAAAAAAAACTGATTTGTTAAATAAGACAAACAAATATATATAGTGTCAATAATACAAAATTAAAATTTCAAGACAAGAAGCTTTGGGGGTTTCCCTCTTTCGAAAGACTTCTATATCATGATGGAGAAGGCAAGTTAAAGAATTCAGAAGAAAATATGGATTGAAACAACAAGTGATTCACCTGATTTTAATTTGTGAGAAGGCATGCAGAAAGTACTTGGCAGCAATAATTAATTTGCTTCAAAAGTTGGATTGAAATGTGCTTTCTGGACTCTCAGCAAGAAGGGTGAGAGGGAGGAGGGTCTGAACTTCGTTAATTAGCATCTGTCCTTCTAACAAAATAGGAATTAATGGAGATACAGATCAGAAACAAGCTCAGCGCTTAGTCAGCTAAAATTTTGGGTGCCAACAGACTTTGTCTTTGCTGTTTCAAGATATGTGTGGTAAACAACCAATCAACAATTTGTGACCACAAATTCTCATTTTTAAACGCAAAAGAAGAGCAAAGAAAGGGGAAGTTTCATTATAGGATTTTCACCCTCAATTGCTCAGATGGCATGCATTTTTAACCAATCTAAGGTACCGGTGGACAAGTGGAAAACACTATATATATAGGGCTTGCCCCTCAAATTGTTCTATCCCCTAAAATTATTCTACAGGCCATATTAGTTCTGATTTTTTTTTGATTGTGCTTTGTAATAGTGTAAATAGAAAACAATGAAGATCCCATATTTAAATCCTATTAAAAGGGAGTGGTATGAGATTTTAGAGGGAAATATATTACCTCTATTGTGTAGTCTTGGTGGGTGAAAAAAAAAAAAAAAGAAGAATGAAGATGAGGATTACACAAAGACAACAACTGCTTTCTCCAGTTTTTCCATATAAGTTTTTATTTAAAATTTTCCATTCCCTTAATTAGATCAACATAAAAATACACGAGTATAAAGACTAGTAGTTTTCTTTTCAATATTTTGCTAAACTTTCTATCATTTAAATCCCCTAGATAACCTTTTCACAATCTCATCCTAACATCTTAGTTAATGTTTACAAAAAGTATAAGGCACTCTGGATAAGTAATACAAAATCAAGAAGTACATACCTCTTTGGCTGGTTCTGTTTAATCGGGTCCCGAATGTATCTAGGGTTGGAGATTTAGCTATGTTTACATAGTAGTATTGTCCAAGCACACGTGCTTCTTGAGCTCTCCAAATTGATGTATTTGCCCTAGTTTTACTTTTACTACCATGTCCGAGTGACTCTGATTGTGAACTGCCCTTACCCTTATCCTCACTACTTCTTGTGGGATTGCATAGTCCTAGCACTCCCACAAGCGCGAGTCCTAGTGCAATTGAAAGTATGAGAGAATAATCAGTGGCGCCAGACATGATCGACTGGTTGATAAAACGCAAGGTAATAGGAAAAGAAGGGATAGAAAGACAGAGAAACTAGCTGCCTATAGCTATAGGAAAACATGGAGAAGAACTAAAGGGATTTCACATGGGAACGAGTTATGAAGTCCATTAATTACTTGAGGTTGAAGAAACTTCTACCTTATTTTTTTGGTCAAAGGTAGAAGGGGAAGAGATATTATAGCTCATTGGGAGGGGAAGCCACTAAAGGGGTCGAGCTAGGGTTAGATCCCCCGACTCCAAGGTCACTCGAACCTTAAAGACAACCACCAAAAAATACATCATTTTCAAACAAGAGTTTTAAGGTATGTTTGGTAACAATAAAAATTTTAAAATAAGAGTTAAATATGAACAAAATATTGTGTCAAAATATGATGCTAAATTTTTATCCGTTTAATTTTTATTCTTACCAATTACACCTTAATAGAACTATTGAAATATATATAAGATTACATGCAGGCATCACTTGTCAAACGGAAAAAAAAGAAGCCAAAAGAAGGACAAGAAAAAACATTGCCTTGTACTTCCTTGTCTGGCTAACTAAATAAAGGCACCATTGGTTTAACTAAATATTACCAATTACCACTTTCCCATCATCATTAACATCGACAATAGCTATGTCTCCCCCTCTTATTTCCTTTTTCAGTAGCTTCTCTGCCAAAGTGTCTTCCAGAACTCTTGTTATTGCTCTCCTCAGCTCCCTTGCCCCATAATTAGGGTTGTATCCCTGCTCCAAAAGCCAGTCCTTGAACCTATCAGTCACTTGAAGCTTTATTTCTTTGTCCTTCAACCTCTCATTAACTTGCTCCAACATTAGCTCAGCAATTTTCTTTATCTTCAACTTAGTTAGCTGCTTAAATACAATTACCTCATCAAACCTGTTCAAAAACTCAGCTCTAAATTGCCGCTTTAACTCTTCATTAACAAGTTTGTTAATTATCTGATCCTTCCCATTATTGCTTGAGTGATCTAGGTCAGAAACACCAATGCCCTGTGAGATTATGCTGCTTCCAACATTGGAAGTCATTATGATGAGTGTGTTAGAGAAATCCACTACGCAGCCCTGGTTGTCTCTAAGCATACCATCATCCATAATTTGAAGCATTATGTTCAAGGTTTCCACATGGGCTTTCTCTATTTCATCAAAAAGACACAATGAGTGGGGTTGGCTTCTAACAGCTTCAGTAAGCACACCACCTTTATCAGATCCAATGTAATCAGGTGGTGAGCCAATGAGCAAGGACACTGAATACCTTTCCATGAACTCGCTCATATCAAATCGGACCATGGCACGCTCTGAGCCCAAATATTCCCTGGCTAGTGTTTTGGCCAATTCTGTCTTCCCCACACCTGTTGGACCTGTAAACAACAAACTGGCAATGGGTCTGTTGGGGCCTTTGAGGTCAACCCTGGCACGGCGAATCGCAAAACTAATGGCCTTGATGGCTTCTTCCTGTCCAATAATATATTTGTTAAAGGTCTCCTCCAATTTGAGCAGGCGCTGGGATTCTGTCCTTGAGACGTCGTTTACAGGTATTCCAGTCCAAGAGGAAATTATTCGTTGAATATCAAATTCAGTCACTATAAGAGGAGTAGTGTTTCCACCCTCATTCACTACAATATCTCCATTTTGCATTTTGACAATCTCATTCTGCTCTTGATGTTCCTTGAAGAATCAATGAAAAAACGCGTTTAGTATTTAAAATTTAACAGTTTAGAAATATAATGGAATTGATGTTGCTTGATTAGTGTGATCACTTACTAGTTCATGAAGAAATCGAACATCAGATCCAGCCATATCAATCAAGTCAAATGCTTTGTCAGGTAAAAAGCGACCACTGAAATCATCATGGAGAAATGGAGAATAGAATAAATAATATAATAACATTAAAGTTCATCAAGTATGTGGTTAACATAAAATTTAAATGTTTCATGTTTGACATGTTTCCTCACGCAAACATTCTTTGAACTTGATAAAACTAAAAATTGAACTCACAATCACTTGGTCATAGAGGCTCTATGAAGCCATGTGAAGAAAGGAAGTGAAATTAAAGCATAAACTGATGGGTGCAAGCCAAAAGATGGGTTTTATTTTTAACTGTTCAAGTGTAGATATACATTTATAGATTTTGGCTTCTTCCACTTAATTTCTTTTAATTTTACTCCTAGCCAAGTTCTTGCCCTCCTTATATGTATTTTAGAAACTATGAAAATGATGACCAGTTCTACTTTTCTATGAGATGATTACACAAATGTTACATGCATCAAATTGAAATATATGCAAAAAATTTATCAAATGCTTTTCATTGGTGAATAATCCCTTTATATCTTTTTGTCTTTCTTCTGTAATCTCTTTATAATTTATATATATCTCGCTCCAAATAAACAGTAACCCCTTAGTAGCATAACGTACCTTATATATCGATTAGATAACTTTGCAGCAGCAACAAGGGCTTCATCAGTGTAACGAAGTTGGTGATGGGTCTCGTATTTCCCGTGAATACCTTTCAGCATTTTGATGGTTTCATCAACTGATGGTTCAGGCACCTTTACAGGAATAAACCGTCTTTCTAGAGCCAAATCTTTCTCTATGTACTTCTTGTACTCATCCACAGTTGTAGCTCCAATGCACTGGAATGATTTGTATACTTCCATATAATCATATATGATCATGATGTATAAGCAATTAACATATTTGATTTTGTATGGATTTTAATGTCATTACCTTCTATCCTTTGGTTGTTTTTTGGTAAAACTTAGTCACACAAACAAATTAGTGTTGAAAATTAAATTCATCTTAAGAAAAAGTTCAATAGAAAATATATTTACCAATAAATAATAGGTAAATTAAGTAAATTGCTTGTGTAAAATGTAATTAAACTACATTGTCAGTGAAGAAGTTCAGTGTCACTTTAATCAGTTTTTAAAGTAAAATCAAGAAATGAAGACAATTTTTTTTTTCTGATACTATATGGTCAGTGGCAATATACAGGTAAACGAAACTTACACGTATACTCCCTCTTGCAAGAGCAGGTTTCCAAATGTCTACATGGTTCATGTTGTATCCTTTAACCAGAACGTGAAGCTCATCCATAAAGAGTATTATATCATCACTTTGTTGAACTTCTTTGATCAACTTTGCTAGTCTACATTCAACCTGTCCTTTTATTGTTGCCCCAGACACGAGATTAGCGGTATCCAAGCTAATCACCTTGTATACAACAAAATTATGCAACTGATACCTCAAATTGAAAGTCTTGAAACTAAAAGGTTGTACTATGTATGACATGCTACTCACCTTCATATTTTTGAGCTTTTGAGGTACATGTCCTCTAAGAATCCTTTGCGCAAGGCCTTCTACAATGGCTGTCTTCCCAACACCAGGCTCCCCAATGAGGCATGGGTTGCTCTTACTCTGCCTACACAAAATCTTAATTATACTTTCCAATTGTCCTTCCCTTCCCACAAGAGGGCTAAGTTTACCCTTGAAAATAAAGTACATGTTAGATCTCAAATAACCAGAATCATGATGCATTTCTTTAACATTTTCCATTCCCTGAGATTTATTTATAAATATAATTTAGTATACCTAAACGAAATTCACAAGTTCAATTTTTCTACAACAGCTCTTATAAGTTGACTAGGAACTGTGATATATATATATATATACCTGTTCTGCTAATTTTGTTAAATTGGTGCCGTATGCATCAAGGGTTGGGGTAGGTTCTCTTTCAACAGTTGCTTGAGAAGCTACCGTTGGCTTAGCTGCTGTTTCTGCAGTTGCTTGCAAAGTCGAAGTTGGCATAGCTGTTGTTTTCAAAGGTTCAAAAATGGGAGCTGATTTTATTAAATTGGAAGCACTGAAGACACGTGCTCTTTGGGCCATTGCTTGTATAGATGTTGATTGGGCAAGTAAAGCAGCTGCTGATCTTAGCTGGACTATTGCTTTTGCTTGTAATTGTGCTTGTCTACGTGCTAAGCTTAAACTGGCGCTTAATGCATTGAAGGTTGGCATGGGAGAAGGTGCTATTGTTGCTGCTTGTGTTAAATCGGTGCTTAAGGTATTGAGGGTTGGCATCGCCATTGGTGGTGTTTGAGCCATTAGAGTTGTTGTTTGGGCAATTGGCTGAAAAGGTACAACAGTCGCAGCTGAATTTGTTGAATTGGTGCCCGATGGATCAAGGGTTGTCATTAGTGCTGTTTGGGGAATCTTTTGTAAAGGTAAAAGAACCGTAGTCCCATAGATGAAGGGTGCAGCAAATGTTGGTGTAGGCGGATTTGTAGCATTATCTTCTGTATCTGATCTCTTTCTCTTGTCTCCCGTATTGTTGTCGCCCATATTGAGACTAGCAATTGCCACTGCAACTGCTCCCACTCCTGCAAAGGAATTACAACGAAACAGAAACAAGAAAAATTAGGTTATAGAGAGAAACTAGGTTCTTACATATATATATATATAGATAGAGGAAGAAGGGGAGAAGAAGTAAAAGGGATTTCATGGGGAATGAAGTACAAGTCTATTTTTACTACTTGAGGTTGAAGATCAAGAAAATCGAATGGGGTATATATTGAGTTGCAGCGGTATTTCTCTTCGGCAGAGGAAAATAGTCTTGTTTTGGATTGATTGTAAACGAGTCCTAATAATAAGACAAGGTCAGCCCAAGAGTAATATTCTTACAAAAACACACAACAGTGAGCCTCATGTGGGAGCCACTCACAAAATACCTTCCCAGCTAAAAAAGTTTATTAATTTTTAAAGTTGAATTACTAAAAGAGTATTAATGACTTCTCTCTTAACATAAAATATAAATAAATAAATAAGTAAGAGTAGGGTTGTTACTTTTGGGTCCTTTTCTTTCTCAAACGTTATACCTTTTTCAATTCAAAAGCTGAAATTCTCTAATTCTTTCAATTGTTTTATCAATATTTAACCATCAAATAAATTCTCTACTCAACTCAAAATTGAGTGGTAGACATTGTTATTTGAGTACATGACAACATTGTCCTGGTAGCTAGATTATATAATTTCTAATGAAAAATAAAATCTTTACATAATATGAAATATTTTATTATATGATGGTATAGAAGTTTTAATTTTTGACTTAGTCTTTTAAATCTGAACCACGTACACATAATAACTTACCACATAATATGGTCTACCAGCCTCTATATTTTTAATTTGTCTAAACATGATAATTTTTTTTTTTCACATGTGAAATAATAGCAAATCTTCCAAGGTAAATAGCGGAATGCAAAGGTATATCTGCCACTATCACACCTACAAATTATGAAAATCTTATTCAAAGATCTAAAAATAACTTTTTTTTTTATTTGATCTAAATAAACCTTTTTTGTTTATTAAATTAACAATTTTGTCCCTCAAAACTTTTTAATTTAGGAGGTATTTGGTACAATAATTTTTTTTAGTTTGAATCATAATTTGGGAAACTAAGGGCCTGTTTGGTTTTATTGTTTTCTGTTTTCATTTTCATCATATTTGATTGAGTATATATGAAAATGTTTTCAATGAAAACATTGAAAACATTTCCAAAAATTGATGAAAAACTGAAAACGTCTTTTAGGAGTGATTCCTGTAAATAATGCATTTTTGCAAACTAAAGACACAATTAAGGCAAATTTCAAACTATTTCCACCACTACCGCAGTTTTCTTTTTTACTTTTCCCTTTCAGTGTCGAATTTTGGTATCACAGAGAGTGTCGAATTTTTCTTGAGTCTTCCTTCAAGTGTCGCATTTTCGCAGTGTAAAATTTTTTTTTTTTTAAACAAATTCAAGTGTCGCATATAGAAGTAGTGGAGAGTCGAATTTTAGCAATTGTCTCCTTCAAAGTGCCGCATTATGGCATTTTGACATTTTTTTTTTTTTTTGCTTTGAAGTGCCGAATTATCATCAAAATGAAGTGCCGAATTTTCATTTTTGACTCCTATCAAGTGCCAAATTTTGGCATAAGTTAATTTTATTTTTTTTTACTTTGAAGTGNATAATGCGGCACTTGGAAGGAGACAATTGCCAAAATTCGGCTCTCCACTGCTTCAAAATGCGACACTTGAATTTGTTTAAAAAAAAAAAATTTACACTACGAAAATGCGACACTTGAAGGAAGACTCAGGAAAAATTCGACACTCTCTGTGATACCAAAATTCGACACTGAAGGGGAAAAGTAAAAAAGAAAACTGCGGTAGTGGTGGAAATAGTTTGAAATCTGCCTTAATTGTGTCTTTAGTTTGCAAAAATGCATTATTTACAAGAATCACTCGTCTTTTAGACGTTTTTACTATTTTTTATCAATGACCAGTGATATACTTGTAATTCATGTTACTTTTTTTTTTCTCCCCTAAATTTCTATTTCTTCTACACACACACGTTTCCCGGCTGCCATCTACAACCTCCATCTAGCTTTCATCTCACATGCTATGCTGAAGAGATTGATGGCACTCATAAGAAAAGTGTCCCTAGCTCCGCTAATATAGGTTTGTTTGAGGTACACACGAAGGGTTTTGGATAAAAAATCATGGCTAAAATGGGATACATTGAAGGAGGAGGATTGGGGAGAAATGATCAAGGTATTGCAGAGCCCGTTGAGGCTATCCAGCGACCTAAATCACTTGGTTTGGGTGTGGAATTCTTTGGCAACATTTCTGAGCCAGCAACAAGAAGGACCAAGACCCCAACAATTGGTGCTTTTGAAAAGCATACCAAAGGTTTTGAATCAAAGATGATGGCAAAAATGGGTTTTGTTGAAGGCATGGGATTAGGCAGAGGTTCACCGGGTATAATTGCTCTGTTGGCTACTATGAATTGGCTTTTGAAACTGCAGTGGTTGGGGTTGAGGAGGAAAGATGATGCAGAAAATTATAGAGGAAGAGGATAAGGGAGGAGAGATAGTGGTTGACAAAGCCGATTGAAAATAGAATAGAAAACAATTTTAAATTTTACAAACCAAACATATTTTCTAAAACTGAAAATATGGAAATAGAAATGCATTTCAAGAAATGAAAATTGAAAATGAAAATATGAAAACATTTCCCAAAGCAAACACCCCCTAAGATTCTCACGTTTGGTACAAGATTTTAAAAAAACATTCCCAATCAAATAAGATTCTTGGAAACAATTTTGGAGCAAATTTCCCATAAAAAAAAATCCTATGGAGGAAGTAGGATTCTTAGATTCTCATGTCATGGGAAAATTTATTAGACATAAAAAGACATATATACCCTTCATTAATGGCATAATCATAATAATATCAAAATTAAAACAAACAAATAAAAAAGTAAATAAAAAAATTAAATAGAAAACAAACAAATAAAAAAAGAAGTAAATAATACCAAAATTGAAAGTACTTTTTACCGTGCATAAAGTTTTTTGGACTCAAGTATATGCCAAAAAAAAATGTTGAGCCATGAATCAGTAGACAAGGAAAAGAAAGAACAACAATAATTGTTTTTCTTTTTACCGTGCATAAGGTCTTCATTAGCCAAAAAAAAAAGTGAATTCATAAGGTGTTAGGACAAGAGTCAATACACAAAGTAATTATTTTTCTTTTTTCGGAATTGGTTATGAGATTTGCCCAATTAATTCTCTTCAAATCTGAAAAAATTAATCCACACATACATTAGTGATAATGACAGTAATAAGAGAAATTATTCTGCTATGTCCAATACAGAACATCAAAGCAGCCAAAACATAACATGTACTAGTAAAATTCAAATAATTAGCCAAAGCATAAATGCAAAAGTTGTTTTTTGAAAACTAAAATTAGGGGTACTTTTGTAAAAATAATAAATATTCTTAAGAAAGTAGTTTTTGAACCAAACACAGGAATATGAAATATTGTCTCACATTCCCATAAATGTTTAATTTCAACCAAACATAAATTGTAATATTCTTAGGAACCACATTCCTATGAACAAAATTCTCATGAATAATGTTTCTTGAAAACGAAAAAAAAAAATCTGTATAGCAAACACGTCAAAAAGGGATAAACTATGACTAGCTAACGAGAATAAAAGACACTATTTCACAAAAAAGAAAATAAGAAAACATTTTTTTGCACTAAAACGAACACGGTTCTACTACTTTAAGTCCAAATTGAGTAAAATGGGGTCTTTTTCATAGCATATATTTTTTCTTCTTAATATAATGACAGAACAAAAATTCTTGAAAGATCTACATCTCGATATTTAGACTTGTGAATAGTACCGCATAGAACTACATATTCTTTCCCAGATCAACCCATTTTGCATCTTAGTTGAAACTTGGGCCAATCCAAAATGGAATGATAGAAAACAAGGCTTGTACCTCCGAAAATTGAAGATGTGAATTGAGTTTTTGATCTCCACGATCGATATTTTGCTGATTAACGATGCCTGAGGTTGGTAGGTCAGTCACGGTCGTCAAGGCTACAAGAGTTCAGAGTTCTGGGTAAAGGTCAAAGTCCTACAAAGCTAATAGATTGTGCTGGGGGCGTAGGTCATATTAAGATTATCTTGGGAGAGTATGCTTTTTAGGAGATACCGTAGCGATTGAGCACGATTGAGTACTTGGTACTTTTTTATAGAGTCAAGAGAATATGAAAGAATGAGAGTCAGAATGTCTCTATAACTTGATGTAGAGACCTTTATTTATATGAGAGTGAGTAATGAGAATGAGTATTGAGAGTGTAATGACGAATTTGCCCCTGAGTATTCATGAACTTGGCCTAGGACCCAACCAAGTACACAACAGCGACAAAGGTAAAGCTTGGATTAGTTAGCTTCCTCTACTTCTTGAGGCCTATTGAATGGGTCTAATGATGAAGATAATTTCATAGAGATCTCAAATTCTATTAGGATTATATGTGCACAAAAGAAAAATGGTATAATTATATTAGTTTTTATATTTAAATTAAGTCATTTATACCGTTGTAATATCTACTATAGTATTGAATGAGAAGTTGATATTTTTTGTAAAAAATGATGACACGCATTGATGTAGAAAAGAAAAGTGGATTAATGTCCTGAAACCGCCTTGCATTTAATCTCAAGGACAATTCAAGAGGCCATAGCCACTTAAATGGCTATTTTTATTGGTCAGGTAATGGCATGGAAAGACATTCTTTTATTTGCTTATTTTAGAGTTAATTAGTAGTGTTTCCAAAAAACAAAAAAAAAAGTTTGTCATGTGGTGTGATTCTTCCACTACCAACTTCAAATTGTATGAAATGAAACTGCTAAAATAAACTGTTGAAACTTGAAACCTGAGAAGTCAAATTCAATTAAATATGAGCAATGCATGTTGTCGATCACACTCCAAATTCTCAGCCAATAAGCCTCATACTTTCATACAACACGGAACATCCTAGCTAGTAGCTACCACTAAAAAATGTCCAAATATTATCTAAAATAAAAAAGAATTAATTACTTACTTACGGTGGAACTACAAGATAATCACAGTGCCATATATATTATACAAGAGTTATATATAATAGAGAAATTATACTAAAAATTTCATTGTAAATAACAAATTAAGGTAATCTTGGTTTGGGTAACTACAATATATTATCAACTTCATTTAGTACCACCACTTTCCCATCATCATTAACGTCAACAATTGTTGAGTCTCCCTTCTTCATTTCATTTTTTAGGAGCTTCACAGCTAACTTGTCCTCGAAAACTCTTGTTATCGTTCTTCTCAGCTCCCTAGCCCTATAGCTTGGGTTGTATCCCTCCTCCACCACCCATTCTTTGAACTTATCAGTCACATCAATCATTATATTTTTGAGCTTCAACCTCTCACACACTTGTTTCAACATTAAACCCAGCAATGTTGACATCTTGAACATAATGCTTCAAATTCTTGATGATGGTAGGCTTATTAGAGATAACCACGGCCGTGTAGTGGATTTCTCTAACACACTCATCATAATGACTTCCGATGTTGGCAGCAGCATCATCTCACATGGTGTTGGTGACATAAACCATCTGGTTGATGAAGAGTTAAAGCGGCACTTCGGACCTGAATTTTGCATAGGTTTGAGGAGGTTATTGTGTTTAAGCAGCTATCTGAGTTAGAGATTAAGCAACATGGGCTTTCTCAATTTCATCAAATAAGACGAGTGTGTGAGGCTGGTGTCTAACAGCTTCAGTGAGCCCACCACCCTTATCTGACCCAATATAGCCAGGTGATGAGCCAATAAACTTGGAAACTGTATACCTGTCCATGAACTCACTCATATCAAATCGGACCATGGCACTCTCTGAGCCAAAATTTTCCCTAGCTAGTGTTTTTGCCAACTCTGTCTTTCCTACACCTGTTGGACCTGTAAATAAGAAACTAGCAATAGGCCTCTTAGGGCATTTGAGACCACACCTGGCACGGCGAATAGCAGAGCTAATGGCCTTGATGGCTTGGTCTTGTCCAATGATATGTTTATGAAGTGTCTCTTCCAATTTGAGGAGGCACTCAGATTCTGTCTTTGAGACCTCATTAATAGGTATTCCAGTCCAAGAGGAAACTGCACGTTGAATATCCACTTCAGTCACTGTAGCACTAGTATTTCCAACCACTTGTGTAGTAATATTTCCATCCTCATCGATTATGACAGCTTGATTTTGCTTTTGAGGTCCCTTCAAGAACAAACATGTTTGGATTCTAAAATTTGACTAGCAGTAATTTTCATTATTTTAATTTCATCACTTACTACTTCATGGCGAACTCGCACATCAGATCCAGCCATATCAATAAAATCAATTGTTTTGTCAGGCAAGAACCGGGCACTGAAATTGATGTTGAAAAGTGGAGAATATAAGAAATGTAAAATGAAATTCAATAGTACAGTTATGCTTATAACTTGTGTATAAGATTTTTTTCATAAGTTAACATTAATGTAGCACAGGTACAAGTATGAAATGTTCTGTGTGTGTCTATATATATATATATATCAAATAGAATAAAAAAAATTTAAAATTTTTTAAGTATTAAAAATATCAATGGAGTGAGAGGAGGAAATTTCTTGTTTTTGGGATTTTTGGTTGTCCTCTATTTCTAGGGATTTTTTCAAAATTTTGGACTTGAAATTGGGCTGCTAGAAGAAGAAGACCATTAGAAATTTCAGACGGCATCGTTTTTGTGCGGCATTATTGTCACTCAACAAAATGCCACTAACTAACAGCCCCAAAGAAACGTGTTTCGTGGTGTTTCAAAACGTCCAAGAAAAAAGAAATCAAATAAATAAATAAAAGTGAAAGAGACACGTTTTCATCGGAGATAGATACGCGTTTTGCGTTTTAAAAACGTTTCCAAAACAGGTACGCGACAGTTTTTCACGTTTCGGTGCATCCTAGGTTAACATGCATCAAAGAGAATTTCTAAGTAAAATTGTATTAAATCCTTTATTAATAAAATCCCTTTATCTTCTTTTTCATTTTATTTTCAGGTTGTATCAAGTACTTAATTAATGAAATCCCCATATCTTCTTTTTTCATTTTGTTTTCAGTGCAATTCCTTTATATCCTTGCTTCAGTTGAAGAGTGATGGGTCTCATATTTCTTACAAATCCCATTCAGAATCTTTATGGTATCATGAATTGATGGTTCTGGCACCTTTACTGGATGAAAACGTCTTTCTAGTATAGGGCTGAATCTTTCTCTATGCGCTTTCTGTACTCATCATTTGTTGTAGGCTTGTAGCTCCAATGCATTGGATATGTCAAATAATTACATAAGATGTGTAATTAATTTTATAAGTAATGCTTTTATCCTTCCCCATCCCCCTTTTTTTTGGGCAAAACTTAATCACATAAAACTAACTAATTCTTGAGGAATTAATTAAATAGCTATTACGATAATTTTTGTAGACAATTCACTAAAACTTGAAGCATAAAATTATGAATTTACTCCTGTAAAATGTAATTAAACCCCTACTGTCAGTAAAAAAAATTCAGTGTCACTTGAACCAGGTTCCCCGACGAGGCACGGTTTTCTCTTGCTTCGCCTGCACAAAATATATCTTAATTACACATTCCACTTGCTCTTTCCTTCCCACAAAAGAATGAAGTTTACACATTCCACTTGCTCTTTGTCTTATGTTCTGTTAATTTGGCAATTGGGCTCCTATAGCAAAATTTTGGCTTAAAAGCCACTAGACGTGGTCTAACTACGAGGAGTTTAGATAATTTGCTAGAGCCATAAATTGAAACTGTAAAAGGTTTTTTTTTTGGCCCATAAAAAAATTCTAAAGGGATAATTCATGAAAGCTACATGAAAATAACACTTTCGATAACTAATAAGAATAAGCTTCAAAGAAATAATAACATACACGTACGTAATAACCATTATCCGATCTCTCTGAACCTATCAGTCACATGAAGCTTTATATCTTTGGCCTTCAATCTCTCAGACACTTGTTCCACCATTACCTCAGCAATTTGTTTCATCTCCATGTAAACCACCTAGCACTGATTAATTAAAAGCCACCAAGGTAGTATATAGAATAACATACTTTCATTCAAGAAAAATCTGGTAGATGACTAAAAACCAACATAATGAATAGAATAAAACCCTGTAAGCAAAAAGAATGGATAAAAGAGAATAAAACCATGCAAATTCATAGCTTGATGATTCTGTGTATTGGCAAATTGTTAATTCTATAATTTATGTAACTGGTCTCTAATTTATTGGCATTGAAGGGGTTCATGTTGTGTTTTAGCAAAAAAAAAAA
>QAOA01006756.1:410518-435050 GCA_003255065.1 Cercis canadensis
TTATTGAAAAATATGAAAAAATTTCATTTATATTTTATAAATAATTTACTAAAAAAATCATTAATTTTAAGTGACACAAGACTAGCCCAGATTTAAATCTAAATAGAAGTAATTTCTCCTTATACTTCTCTCTCTTGGAATATGATTTTCTTTCAAAAGAAAGAAGAGTTCTCATGATTATGAGTTTAACATAGAGATTAGCTTTAATGTTATTGCCCAAGAACTAGGAAATCTTCTCCTGGTAGCCAACCTTTAACTTGTGGGATCAACCAAGCTGATTAGGTCAATATCCCCTCATTAATAAGAAGGAAAGTATCCCTACCTAAAAGGAAAGCAAAATTCTGACATAATCCTAAGCAATAATTTGATATGGACACCGAAATTAAAGGGGAAAATTATATAAATATTAAACTTAGTTTTCATTCAAACCTCGTTTTATGTTTTGCTATGAGAATTTCTAATCAGATATGGATGGATGAGTCTATAATTGAGGCCAAAAAGATAATGGTAAACGGTCATACTCATGTGTTGTTGATCCATGGATGGTGCAAAGTTTGCAGATTTCAAACCCATTTTTTACATGTTTCTTAGGTCTTAGCAGAAATCAATTTAGGGTCAATTTTAATATGAACATGTAATTTATATTAAGCACTTGACCTCCCAATAAAGAGCCTACATCAAAGGAAACAAGACAATGAGTTTATGAATTAAGAACAATAGATTTAAAGTAGTACGTATGTTACGTGGATTACTGAAATTCGACCATTTTAACCAGTAACTATAGGAAACATGTTGCTTAAATAGCCGTAATCCGAAGAAAACAAAGTTGTTTAAACATTTTGTTACGTATTTGACCCAAATTTGACCACATTTGGGCGGTGGTACATGCAGCATGTTAATATTGACATTTCTTGCAAAGGACAGCACTCACTTTTCACTAATGGATATGATGGGACCAATGGAAAATCTTTAGGAAAAAAAAAAACCAAATTAAAAAATATATATCTATGTTCTTTTAATTATTTATTTTAGAAAACAATAAAAAGCTTCAAAGGGAGGAATGGATTATACTAGAAAATAGCCAAAAGAACAATAATCTCCTCCTAGTTTCATATGTTTGCCTTGTCCATGCCAATAAGGTCATCCATGCTGAGAAAAAAAGTTTAATTTATTCTTTTTAATTTAGGATTATGTGCGATTTATTCTAAAAATTATAAAAAAAAGTATAAAAAATTTCATTAATTATCAAAATGTATAAAAAAAAAAAAACTTTGATCTTCATACAACCATCTAAAAATGAACGAAAAATGTCACTTGGCTGCTCAACAAAAATAACATCTTAAAAGTTTGTTTCATTTGGCATAGGATTCAATGATGTAAAATAAAAAAAGTGCTTCAAATATTTTTCAGAAAACAATTAAATAGTATGAATAGTAAAATAATATTTCCTTGAACAGTGATATATTATTGTTTCGAAAATCATTTTCTGCATAAGAAATGCAGTTTAAAATTTATTTTATCCTTATTTTAAAAAAAGAAAGTTTTTTTTTTTTTTAGAGAAAAACAAGATCTTATATATTATCATTAAAAAATTCATTTTAATTAAAATAGTTTTCATTGAGTAATGCATCAAGTTTTAAAATATTTGATAGTGCCTTAGCACCAATTTACCTTTGATTTTACGAAAAATTATTTTTATTCCTTTTAAATTAGGAAAATTACCTGTTTAAAATAACAATAATACCGAATTCTCCAAAAGTCCAAAACTACCTGAACCGCCATATATTTTCTCCTGGATAGAAAGGACGCACCGACGTCGTTTTTCTTATCATCTCCTTGTCTTCCCTCCTGTGTCTTCACTCAGCAGTCAGCACACCGACAAACGGTTCTCACTTGAGGAAAATTGCGATTTCTGAAGGTTAAAAAGCGACTTTCATTCTATACTGGTAAATTCGTTTTCTCCTTCATCTTTTA
Source organism: Cercis canadensis (assembly GCA_003255065.1). NCBI lineage: Eukaryota > Viridiplantae > Streptophyta > Magnoliopsida > Fabales > Fabaceae > Cercis > Cercis canadensis. Next base: position 412,493 of record QAOA01006756.1, read on the forward strand.
TCAAGTTCCTTGCTGTGTGTTCATCCATAAAATGTCTTAGGGTTTCTATTTTATTTTCATGACTAATTTATCTTCTCTTTTTTTTTTTTTTTTGTCCATATTTAAAATCCTCAAGTGTTATGTTTAGGTGAAAGACGAACATGGAAAATATTTAATTTTTGGTGTAAAGTTTACATTTTTTCTTTCCCATTAGTTTAACACGAAGCAAGCATCAGGCTTGTTTCAAGGTATTTTTCTTTGAAAATGTGAGGCCAACGATAAATTAAAGAATGTTTCTTAACCATGACATCCTTAGAGCCCATGTGGAGTTAGGGTTCTGTGCCTTCCTATTGAAGTGTTGAGATTAATATTCAATGGCGAGTTGTTTATAGTAGTCTAATTGATCTCTTTAACATTCATTATGATCATTCAGTGATTTTGGGTGCATATATGTTTCTTGCTACATTGGACCCTTATCTCACCCAAGTGACCTAACTATTGAGCTAAGACCAGGTGGCTTTTTGGGTGCATATATGATTATGAGCAATTCACTAATGGAATGAATAATAGGGTAGATTTAATGATTAGCAGGAATTTTGTTTCTCACAAATAGGCAGGAATGTTGTGACAAGGTTTGTCTGATTCACATTTTGAAGTATTTCTCTGGATTGGTTGGTAGTACAGGACTAGTTAGAAGCAATGACGACTGTCACTCGACCCACATGGGCACCAGCTAAAGGTGGCAATGAACAAGGAGGCACTCGAATTTTTGGTCCATCACGAAAGTATCCATCAAGGAACCTTGCATCTCATACCACTCTAAAGCCAAGGTAGGTCTCCATCATATTTCCTCTATAGAATATGGCTGTATTTTTTTATTTCTTTCCAACTGTTTCAATTTTTGTTTTCTGTCCTGTGTTCCCTACCTGTTTTATGGTCTAAAGTGTAAGACTTTGTTGTGATATTCTGTTTAAGTGTTTAACATAGTGTGCCATCCCTTTTATATACAATGATTCAATCATTTGCTGTTGCCAGTGTACATTTCTTTTTCTCCCCTTATGAATATTATGCGTACTCTAACAAGAAAGAAGGGCAAGACACTCAGGAGGAATTGCAGAGAAGGAACCTCCGCGAGGCTGTGAGGAGCTGGAAGAGCGTGAACATAGGCATTTCTCATAAAAAAATAAATTTATAATGGTAAAATATATAACTTGAGTGGTGCTGTAGATTGTCATTTGTGATTTCAGTCTATTGTACTACTCCTTCTTCCTATTTCAATTGTATCTATTGTTGTTATAGATGGAAGGGACCATAGAAAGGGAAGCCATCTTCTATTGGAAGGTACTTATTGACTCTCATTATAAAATCAATTTGTATATAGTTAACTAACTATGAGTCTTTTTTCAATAGGGATAAAGAGGGAAACTAAGACTGCATTGTTCCTCGTGGTGTAGATGCAGATGATTTTGATGTAGAAGTCAAAAGTGATAACAAGAGGTTTGATATGCTCTCATAGACACACTATTGATTTTTCCTTGATGATGTTATTATTATAGGCATTTTTGGATGTATCTTAATGCATGCTCAAGCATTTGATGTATGTTTATGTCTGTATGGTTGGGTGTCAGTGACTGCCTTACTGGATTGCAATTGAATTGAATTGAACTTAACTTCTGAAGTGTTGAATATGATATGTTATACTTTCTTAGAGCTCAAATTCAAGTATAAGCAAGTGATTGTAAATTCAAGTTGTCATCAAGCATGTGCAAGTTAGGGTTCAGAAAAACTAGAAGGTTATGCACAAGTATGTATACTGGAAAACATAATTTTATAAAAGACGTTTTTAAGAAGCTGCACCTGATGCCTCCTTAATCTTTCTATGCTATTTGGATTCTTTCTTCAGTTTCTTCCTTATTTTCGCTTGGTGTTTAAGTCTGAATTTTGGGCTTTATTCATAATCAGAATGTAATGGCTGTCATATTTGTTTGGTCCTGATAAATGAGGACATGTTTGGAGTTGATTATAATTTTGGTGACTTTAAGGACTAACTTCATTATGGTATTGTCTATTGTGGTTAATCTGTGTTTCCTTCAGCAGTCATCATCTGATTTATTTGTTTTGACTCTACTGTCTTTGTTTGGTAGTAGTATTTATAAATTTGTCTTTTTTTGTGTGTGCATGCTGATAATATGAATCAAACTATCTTTATTCAGTGATGATGATGAAGAGGAGAATGATGATAAAGATGACACAGAAGCTTTGTTGGCTGAGCTTGAACAAATAAAGAAGGAAAGAGCGTAGGAAAAGTTACAGAAGGTGAAATTGTTTATACTTTTAATATCCCTTAGCTTCTGTTAATCATGCTATCAAAGCTCTCCTTGACATGTGCTTGTCCCTAATTACCATAGATATTGAGATAATATATATTCCAATTATGCTATGCCTTAACTTCATTATTTCTATTATCTATTTCTTTTTTCCTTTGCTTATTCTGTATGGGGAAAGTGAACACAACACAGAAATGTTGGGCCTCTAGCTGTTCAGCCTGGAATATGCTCAACTAGGTTATACAGTTTATTTTCTTAGATGTTAATTGGTATTGGCCTGGTGTTGCTAGTTGTAACAAATGTTTTCTATGCTGTTGCAGGAAAGACAACAGCGTGAAGAAGAGCTTAAAGCAAAGGAAGCAGAGCTTCTGCGTGGAAACCCATTGCTAAATAATCCAACATCTTTCAATGTGAAAAAAAGGTATGAATTTGGGGAAATTGTTGCTTTGCCTTGTCTTTAATCCATATTCGTTTTTCCTTTTTTGGTTCTAAACTGACATGGGTTTGCTCCTTTTTCTTCACCCCGGTCCCACTTTCTTCTATCTGGTTTTTAAACTGGTTTTGGTGGAATGATGATGTGGTGTTTAAAAACCAAGCTCGTGGGGAAACCAAGACTCCTGAGCGTATCATCATTGATACAATCAGAAATTACTTCCACCGCAAAGAAACTTTGTGGCTCTTTCTGGATAGGATGTAGCTACATGTAAGATTGAGTTCATGATAGATACATTTTTTTTCTATGGAATGAGGGATGGAGTTGGTCTGTAAGTTTGGGGGCATTTTACTCGAATGTATCACTGTGCTTCAGGAAAATCTTGTGTAGTTGACCACCACAGATGTGGAGTCCTGACATTGTTGTAAAAATTTTGCAGAACATAAATGGGAAGGATAAATTAGTTTTAGAAGCCCCTTGTACCATCGTAGTGTGTTCCTTGTACTTTTTGCTCAGTGGCTTGGATTCAAGGCCATGAAAATTGGTAAAGCATTCCAGATGAACTGATAATTTGGATCACAAAAAAAAAAGTTACAATGAAAAAAATTAAAAAGAAGCATTGTATACTTAGTATATTTTTAGGCACATTAAGCATTTCAACTTGAAGTTTCCATCTCTTGAATAAATGTTCATACCCAATCACTCGAACCAGGCACTGGTTGACTAGTTATTGTAGTGATTACTCAATCTAAAATAGTGCTCTCAGCAACAACCCCTTTCAATGGCTGAGCCCATGGGTAATATTTATATTTCCAATAAGCTTAGAGAATTCTTACAATGACCAAAACAAATTCTTACAAAAATGAATACAATATACAGTTATTAAACACTGCCACCATTTGATGACCCTTAAATGGAGAAAAACAAAAGGAATAAACCTATTTCTCAACTCAAATAATCTAATGATAAAGAAAAATATGTAATTACAAACAAATCACAAGCCTAGAGACAAAGTCCAGCGACAGAATGGCCATGAACAATGCACTTGCAGCAAATCTCAACTGCTGACAAATACTGTTATGGACACAGGAAGAGACTTAGCTTGTTTTCTGTTTGGCCCTGACAGGTTTTTCCAAAACAAATTCAGCATACAAATCCTTCAGAGCAATCATAACTGTGGTTATCAATGGGCCCATAATTGCTCCCTGCAGAACAACAGAACCCTTCAGTAAAACTAATGTCACGGGAAACAAGGAAATTGCAATTATACAAGTTCACTGATAGGATGAACCAAACAAGTATCAGTATCAAATTAGCACTTGAAACAAGTATCTCAGAGGAAACAAATATCTAAGTAAGCAGACTGCTGTCCATTTGACTCCACTCTCCGCCCCACCCCAACAAACAAAAAGAAAAACTAAACCTAAGGGAAATAAAAGAAGAAAACCACAGTTTATTTGAAGTTTCAACTTTACAAAAGACATGGGAAGTTTACCACACAATCACATGAGAAACTTGAGCAATTTCTTTGACTGATTACTTGAGGATTAATTGATCCCACATTCTTGTGACTTTCGCAAGAAAAGTAGACAACATATCTATAGTTTAGAGAAAAGCACATCAACTTTGTATTCAAATTTCAAAGTTCATCAATAGAAAATTGACTCTGAATCTAATGATTGCATAGCAAGAATTTTTTTGAGAGAAACAAATTGACATCAAATACCCAAATTACTAAGATTTGTATTATGTTGAAACAATATGAGCCAACACCTTAAGATTCATTTGGAATATAACTCAAAGGAGCTATGAAACACAAATTGCTTTATAGAAATATCAGAAAATCAAATATGGAGGACAGTAATTTACCTCTAGAGCAGATGGAAACAATGTCATTCCCCCAATGATGCTAAGCCCAGTAAGATATGCACTATTCCCAGGCACATCTTCTAGAATTTCAGATGCTCCATAGTCCATGAGGAAAAGGTGAATAAGAGACAAGATAACGGCTACTATGTATCTGCCTTCCAGCACAAGTTGCATGGTTGCTGGAATTGTTGCAAGCCAAGATGGAAATATTGGTAGCAGAGGACTAATGAAGGCAAGTACAGTTGACATATACAAGAAATGGATTTTGTATAGCCTAAATAAAAGCCAAGTAAGGCATCCCTGAAAGAATGCAATCTCAGCAGTAGCCAAAAGGACTCCTGAAATAGCCTTATCCAAAACTTCTACACATCTGACCCTAGCTGAGTTTGATATTGGAAGCATGCTTATCACTTGTTCTGTTACCCCACCAGACTCTGATGTGATGAGATAATACAAAACCCAGAAAAACACCATTATTTGAGATACAAAATTGAAAACCTCTACAGCTCCAGAGATTATGGAATTTGCGATGGACAACATGAATTTCACACCGCTGCCAAGCACAGTTCTACTACTAGCAAAAACACGTTGAAATACATCCATTCCCCTAACAGCAAACCCTTTAGCCTTCTCAACTAAATCCTCCCGGGTAATTATAAGCTCTCTGAAAAGTGTATCTGCTTCAGTATAAATCTGGCCCCATTCCCGATTCTTAACCCGACTCCTCAAACTCAAAAGCTTCTCTGTGTATGGTGAGGGAGTCATTAAACCTGTTGAAGGTACTGAAGAGTTAACAGGTGTAATTATCACAAAATGCTTGATCCCAGTCACAAATTCGGTCATATTGTACTGTATTGCCAATCCATCTATTTGATCAGACACTGTCTGGTATAACTGGGTAGTGTACTTGTCCACCATTCCAGGAACATCATTCTCATCCATCCACTTCTTAACACCAATTTTCTCAGCATAATTGCTCTCTTCTACATGCAGTTTCATCGAAATTACTGCATCCTTCCCTTCAACTCCAATCTTGTAAGAGAAAAATATCACACTAGACAAAGACCCAACAATCATTCCCACAATCAATCCAATTGCCGCAATGGTTTTCAATCTTTTCAGTATTCTTCGAGTGAAAAAAGCACTAATTGCACTGCGCCGAAAGCTATTACTCCTGAATGAGGATAAAGTGGACATTGTTGAATCTACATTCTTAGAGCTAAACACAAAGCCTAATCCCAGAAGTGATAGAGACCCAAAAGCACCAATTTTCTCATATGTAATAATGAATATCCCAAATGACGAGAGCCAACGAAGCACCATGGAAAACCCACTACGCTTCCGCATTGGATGCTCAGATTTTGATTTCCTGAGAAGAATCCGGTAAGAGGCTTCACGAATCTCAACAAGGGTACCAACAAAAACTCGGAAAATGGCAACTGGGACTGCGAGCACAGTCTCTGTGAGCCCCAATTGCAGGGGCTCAGACCAAAATCCAACAAGGGTTTGTTGAATGCCCCTCAAAGGGATGGAACATAGCACAGCCCACTGAAGGGGTCTGAGATATTCTTCCAAGAGCTTGCAAACGGTGTAGAGTATAAATATGGCGAAGGCAAGGCCAGCATGGGCCATGGCTATGTAGATGGCGAGGCGTACCTGGGGATCGCCGGAGAGGGTGGTTTTGTTTTCTTGGTCGCCAGCATTTGGCGGTCCCTGGCCGTTAGACTGCGGCGGCACCTCCTGTGACGGAGGAATTGGAGACGGTTTTCTGCTAGATGCAGATCGAAACATGTCCTGCCATGCTGGAGTGCTGGTCTTTGGGTCCGAATATGGAACCAGCTCCATGAGAGAGCGAGATTGACGGTCACAGGTTCAGTCCTGAGCTGACAGTAGAAGCAACTCGGGGAGAAGAGAAAAAGATGATGAATTTATTTTGATTTGCTGAATTAGCTAGAAGATGACAGGAAACTAGGTGAGTCAGAGAAGATAGAAGGGGATATTTTTATGGAATGGACAATGCAACGTTGTGGTGTCAGAGTGGCTTTTGACTATAAAAGAGGATGATGAATGATTTGGAGCTTTCGTTCTCGTGGGGACCTGTAGAAATTTATGGGCATCAAAAAAACCAAAAATGAAATAGAAAAAAGGTCACTTTGATGAGTTGATTCGATTTTGTGCTCTATCACACCCTCGGTTAAATGTTCTTATTCATTAAAGGGCAGTGATTTGGGTTTAAAATTTGGAATCTTTATCATTTCTGGGAAAAGTTTGAGTCTTTGAGTTAGAGATAATGTGAGGATTGAGGAGAGGAGAAGACTCGGAAACAAAATTTAGGGAAGTCAACATGTCACTAGTTTGAGCAATAAAATTTGGATTTCTAAGCCAACACGCAAGGTGCTATTGGTGCAAGTGCAACGCGTTTTTTTATTTGTTAAGGGAGAGGCTACTTCTCTGTGCTCGTTCTGTAATGCTAGCTTGTCTATCTGTGTTGTTCTATGAAAGAGAAACATGTTGATGTAGTTATAAATTAAAGAGAGATATTTATTACGAATTGATTATCTTTCATATTAGCTCACATTAACTAAGTTAGCATAATTTTAGTTTAGTTTAGTCTATATTGTGTCAACATTTTCAATGCGAGTTAGTAGTATATAAATAGTATAACTCTAAATTTAATATACATATACCTATTTAATAATTGATAGATTTTATTTTGAGTTTATTATTGTGGCGTGCTAAAATTTAATTTAAAAAACTTAGTATTGTCAAAAGAAAATGTCTTTTAAGTAATTGTTTCTCACACTAAAAAATTATTAAAATATTATTTGGTGCTACATAATTATTTTGTTTATATGTATGATTATTATGTGTAAATTATGTTATTATCATATTTAAATATTAACAAAATAACTACATATATAAATAAATAATCATATAACACTAAACATTTTAATCATTTTACATTACACCTACTCAAAAGTAAGTGATTTTCGCACCTTTTGGTCTTTTTTTAAGTTCTTGAACCTATGGGAAAAAAAACTTATATTTCTTAAAGTTCATTAGTTTATTCATTCGCTTTTAGCTATATTTTTATGAGCCAAAATAATGAAGAGAAATATTACTCTTATCACTCAATTTATACATGGTTTTTTTTTTTTTTAAGTTACATTTGAATCCGGCAAGATGTGAAAATCTATACAGGTTAACCAAGAGAGAGATCAAAAAGTTTGATGAAAAGAAAATCCATAGATTATCTCATTCATTTGAGATATGAATGAAGCAGCATGTAAGACACAAAACTCACTTTTTGAGCGCAATTCTTTTATTTGGCTTACAAAACTCGAATTAGGTCTCTTTTTTCAACTATAGTAATAAAAGCAATTCTGATTTCCCCCTGCTGCAATTTAGGAAATAGAGACTTGTGTGAAATGTTGGTGGTAAGTGTCCAAGATAGATCTCATGTAAGAAAGTTGATCAAATTAAACATTGCAGACATCAATTCGTCTACGAAGGCAAAAGTAAGCTAATAAGCGGAAGCACATAGCCATGGCTAGCAGAACCCACACTTCTTTTAAGCCTCCTTTCAAGTTTACAGTGTCAAATGAAGGTGAACTCTGCAGAGGTCGACACCCCTCTTTGCTTTCACACTCATATAATTGGTCTCCTGAATATTGCACTTTCAGTAGAAGTCTGAACCCATAATACATGAATGACAGATACTTCAACCATTGCATGAATTTTGGTATGTGCTGCAACGCAAACAACTCTTCCATTAGTGTTCTTGTAGATCCTTTATTAAGAAAATGAGGATGAAAGCTTCATCCAAAAGACCATGCACAAAAAATATAGATTCTTGATGTTGAAATACTTTTGTGATGTACTTGTTTTTAAAGTTGAAATTTTTAGCTTTCTCATAAGTGCTTCCAAAAAAAAGAAAGCACTCATCCAAACTGGCCTCTGGTTTATCACATTTAAATATAGAAGAAGGTGATTATGTGGTCCAACTCAGATTAAATTTGATAAATTACCCATTTTACAGGCTACTTATATTATTCTAGTTGTGCCTCAATTTCTTTTCCAAAATTGTTCATTTTATGGTGCTAATGTTTTGTATACACTAGAATAGTTGTTACTCCATGGAAAATCTTTGCACCCTAATAATGTGCATACCTGAACATAGTAGCCACCAGTAAGAAGGAACAACATTAGAATTAAAGAAGCAACCATCCCTGCTCTTTGAATACTCATAACTGCAGCTCCAAATAGTTCTCCTGCTCCCTGGTAACACAAAGATATTCATAAAACCTTGAGATAAAAGACAACACAATCACCTATTTTTACTATTGATTCATTAACTTACTTGACTTGTAATAGCTACCAGTAGCACAACAAATAATGTGAGGAAGAAGCAAGCAACAGTCCTCTTAAATCCAGCCATGAAGTACAAGATAAGCATGAAAAAGGTAGGATAGAAAATGTGTGCCACCATGTCACACAGTGTGCTGCATGCATAGTATACACTTAATCTGTACATGTCTGCTTTCCTTTCTTTCACCAAGTATACCTCTTCAAATGGAAACACATATACTGCTCCAAAAATACATGAAGATGTCCAGAATATACAGATATAGAACATTAAGCCAACCTGCAACAAATAAAGTGTTTTAATCTCATAAAAAGTAAATGGGTATTTGATAGTAGATAGTATGTGAAAAATGTTACCATGGGAATTACCTGATCTCTTAATTGAGCCTCTGTATTGGTTGAAGATTTCCACCAAAGAAGCCCCAACAAGAGTGCAATTCCAATTGCTTGAAGTAGTCTTAGCTTATCAAAATAGTCCCTGCATCTTGCTCTGAATGTTCTCTTATATAGAATCATGAATTGGTCCAACCAACTCAATGTCCACTCCTTCTTAACTTGAATGGCTAGTTGCAGATGTTCTGGTGCCCTTATTGTTCCATGATTCTCTTCTTTTTCTTTTGGCTCCAATAAAGTTTTGTACTTGAGTTGTAGATACTGATATAACAAAGAAACAATCATTAAGATGCAATAAGAGAGACAATTTAAATAATACATATAATGAATTCCTACTTTGATAACAGCTTTTGAAGGGTCAGCAGATTCTTGATCCTCCAAAATATCTTCTGGAACACTTATATCATTCACTTGTCCAGTCGCCAAATCGAGCAAGAATTCTGCAGGATTCATTGGTATTTCTGGGATGAACCTCATGGATGAAAAGTACTCCATTGATTCTCCAGCTTTTCCATAGTAAACTGGATAGCCTTCTGCTATCAAAAGAAGCTTGTCAAACATGTGAAAGATTCTGCTGGATGGCTGGTGAATCGTCGTGATTATTGTTCTTCCAGACTACAAGTAAATCAAACGTAAATTTAAGCATGCATTCCAAATTTTTGAAGTTGCGTGTTTGGAAATATCTTATCATAATGACACATAGTTAAATTTAATGAGCAATACCTTCGCAAGTCCCTGAAGGGTTAGAAGGAGTCTGTTTGCCGAGGTGGAATCAAGGCCTGAAGTTGGTTCATCAAGTAGCAGTAGTGAAGGATCAACAAGAATTTCATAACCTATGCTGGTTCTCTTCCTTTCTCCTCCTGATATGCCTTTGATAAATCCTCCACCTATCTTCGTGTGGCGACATCTATGATTATACAAGAGATTATTTAGCAAAAGGGTTTATGTCTTTCTTATGAAGGAACTATTAGGTTGAGCCTTCAATAAATATAACTATAGTCTTATCAAAACAGACCTTTCAAGGCCTAGCTCCTTCACAGTTGTCTCCACTCTTGCATATTTCTGTTGTTGACTCATGTTGGTTGGCAACCTTAAGAATGCAGAAAAAATCAATGTTTCTTCTACTGTTAATTGTGGGAAAAGCACATCCTCTTGTGTCACAAATCCAATCCTGAAAGGCACAAAACATAACACAAAAGTATGACATTAACAAAAGATTCATGTTCTACAAACGGACTAAGTACATGCCATGACATAAAGGATTATATATGTCTATGAAGCTGGTCAACCTCCTCTTGACAGCAGCATTGAATTTAACATCATTGTAAGTTATTTTCCCTTTCACATTCTCAAGTAATCTTCCTCCTATGACTTTCAACAAGGTTGTCTTCCCACTACCAGAAGGACCCATCAGAGCAAGAATTTCACCCGGGCCAATGCTTCCTGTGATGCCCTTCAAGATTTTCTTGTATCTATCTTGTTCCACTTTGAGTTGTGTGGCTACTTTTGACACCATTGTCTTCACAGGGTTATTGGAAGGTGCATGACTATTTCTCACCTTAAACTCTACATCTTCAAACTGCAGAATAGCACAAAAGAAAAAAAAAATGAAGTTTCTATTGATGAAGTTGCTCTTTATGCAGTAAAGAATTGAAAATTTGAAGTGATAAATAGGCAAACCTTGAGAAATATGGGAAGGGGGCGATCTTGGTTGGTGTCAGAATCCTCAACTTGAATGTCAATCTCTGAGTACATGTTCCGAAGGTAGGCTTGAGACATGAACTCCATGTTGTGGCCAAAGCCATTGCTGCCTGCTATTTGCATAGAACCCATTGATGGGGGTGACATTGACATGTCCTCAATCTCATCCTCTCTTCCAATTTCCATGATCTAAAATTGTTGATGAAAACTAGGAAAAGCTAATAAGTCTAATAATGTTAAATAAAATCTTGAAATGTGGTGAGTCAACTGCATTAGACCAAAAACATGCCTATATATGGAGGCAGGATCTTGGTTGCTTGCTCACATACTTTTCATGAAATGGCCTGCGTTTAGTTCTCAAATGCCCTTGCAACCATTCTAAATTGCTAAATGAACATGTCAAGAAGATGAATAGGGATTGACTTGGTAAGTCACTGAACATTTCTAAAATATACTTGTGCGTTCAATTAGATAGACGAAATCTTGAACATGATAAAACCATGCGCTTCAAGTTCTCATCATAGCAATAACCAACACACAGTGGTCTTCAACCTGAGAAAAACACATCCATCATATGACACTTCGATTGAAACAAGTGAAAATGATAGAATAATTTTCTGAGGGGGCTGGGAAAAAAGAAAAAGTGAAAAGAATATTTAACTTTAATTCTATGTAACTCAATCTCATTAAAAATGAGAGTTTTTTTTTTAGAAAAAAAAAAACAAATTGAAGTATATGAATATATAAATTAAAGAAAGAAGAATTTTGAAAAAATTATCATTTGGTTCCAAAAATTTAAGAAAATATCATTTGGTTTCAAACATAAAAGAATTATAATTTAATTTCTTCCATACCATATGAAATATTTAAAATATTCTTCAGTTTTATGTAGTTCTTTTGTTTAATATTTAAACATGATAACTATATAATACCAAATGATAACTATATATTAAACAGACTAATCTCATAGCACTAAGATGTTTTGGACATTTCACTTAGTATAAGAGAAACCAAATTAAAAGTTCTCTATCTTTAAAACTAGGAGGTTTCTTAGACACTTTTTATATTTATGTAGTATGTCATACTACATGAAATTAGCTAATATGAAAATGACATGTATACAAATTAACTATTTTTAAATTTATTTGAGAAAATAAAATAAAATATATTTATATTCAATAAAATATAAAAATTACGTATGTTTGTCATATCAGTGTAATATGACATACATATATAGTATCATAGAATATCCGAAGACTAAAATATAGATGTTTTGAAACTATTTAGCGCACTACAAATGTTTTCATTTTTTAAAAACACAATTCTCAAAATTGGTGTTTCTGAAAATATCTNAAATTAATTATTTTTAAGTTTAATTAAGAAAATAAAATAAATTATATTTTATATCTAATAAAATATAAAAATTATGTATGTTTACTGCGTCAGTGTAATATAACATACTCACGTAGTATCATAGAATTCTCATGTTTTAAATGATCTTTTATCTCAAACTTTTGAAATCAAGCCATTATTTTCTCAAGAATTTTTTCTTATATTAGGAAAAGTTATCTTCTCCAAAAGCTTAAATTTGGGAATTGAGACTTGAAAGAGAATTAATATTACAAAATCGGTCTTGCCTGATACGACATCGTTTTGCCGTCACATGAAGACAGATAAACGGTACATCCAAGGCCTCGCGCTGAAAGAACATATCTGTGCAGAGAGCTCGCGCTTTGGAGTACAATACTTCATATACTGCAAAAGCTGCGAATAGTAGAAGAACCCGCAAATCAAAGCTTCTACTTTTACTTTCTTTGAGCTCCAAAAGAACAAGTAGAAGCCAGAGAGAGGGAGAAGGAGCCATGGAAGAATCGCAGGATATACTATTGAAATCGATGGAGAGCTATGGAGTTTCGATCGCTTCAAGTGTGTCGTCCATTGCAGAACTCACGCCCAGTGGTCTGGTCTCCATCTGTGCCCAGTGTCTGAACCGAATCGATGACACTGCTTCATTTCCCACTTCTCTGCCTTCAGACTCCGTTGCTGACCGCGTCAGGATCTGTACGGACATCGCCTCTGCGGTTAAGAATCTGGGTTACGTCGGAGACATCAGTTTCCACAAGGTACGTGAGAATAATCAATTCTTGGTTTTCATGTTTGGTGTAGTTTCTTCTGGGTCATTGTTTGGATGCCGAGAAAAACAAATTTGGGGTGGGGAGCAGAAAGTATGAGATTTTGACTTTTCAGTTGTAGATAGAATTCTTATATCGTGGTAAGATGATGATTGTTATTGATTTTTCACTTCTCAATATGATTATAATCCTTGCGACTTACTGGAACAGTGGATGTAATTCAGCAATTATGAGATCTCGATACCAGATTTTTTATGACTATTACCTTTAGTTGACTGTTTTCTATCAGAATCTACATATCACAATTGAAAATCACACAATTGACTGTTATCTTGAGCACAGAAGATCACTTATAGAACCACAAAAGACAGGATTTCAGTAATAAGTTATCCTGTTATGTCAGTTCGGAACATGAACTAGACCGGCAAAAGTAGGCTATGCAAGTTTTATCTTGTGAAGCCATCAGCGGCTTATGCACTATTTGCACAACTGAGGCACTTTTATACCAAAATATATATATATCAAAACATGCAACAGAATTTAAAATGGAAGATTTTGTAGAATTTCCGTCACAATAATTTCTATGGCTGGGGATTTGCTGCTGTTGTTGATGTGATTTCATACATCAGTTGCACTTATACTGGTGGTTCCCCCCCGCCCCCCCGTCTTTTTTTTTTTTTTTTAAAAAAAATGAACTTTAAGGTATTTTTGGTGGCAGAATACTTTTATATAATATCTGTGATGCTTGTTTATAATTTTGTGTGCTTGCTTCCTTTTTTCCTCATTATAGTTTTTGTTATTCTTATGTTCTGGATTTATGCTTAAAAACAGAATGTATCTGTTGCTTGCGGCAGTTCCTGTATCCATCTGAAGAGTACCTGTATAAGTTGATAAGATTCTTGGCAGAGAGGATTTCTGAGTCGTCTGAAGGTGGAAGAATTGCTGGCCATAAAATTATCAGCGCTAGAAGCAAACTAAGACAAGATAACTTGAAAAGCTCTTTGGAGGACTCAATTGAAAATGCGGATGATGAAGTGGTAGGTAGTGATTTTTCTGTAGTTGGATCGAAATTATATGATCTCAGATTGGAGATGCAGGCACCTGAAACCTCAAGTTCCAACACCGATGCGTTTATCAACCAGGACAACACATTTCCCCTTGTTCCAAAAGAAATTGATATAATAGCTGCTGCTGATGCATCCAGCTCCAGACTGGCAGGTTTTAGCAAGGATGACGTAATTTGTATGTCAAATGAAGAGGATTTGTTTGAAGGAGGCGTTGATGCTGGAAGAGATTCACTTGGAAACTTAGAAATTGCTGATAGTATTGGTAATGAAGATACGACTGTGTTGAAACAAAAGGTAACTTCCCCTAAATCGTTGTCTTAATGTCTAATTGAACAATAATCCATGGGAGGGGGGCTATTGAAGTACAGATGAAGAAAATTGATGCCTTTTAACTGTTTTCTTCTGATCTAATCTTCTCAAAGCTATGTGAAATGCAGGGACCAAAGAAGAACTACCATATCTGAATACCAGACTTGTTTTGTTATATGAGTGATAAATTTGCAGAGTTGAAATATATAGTTGATGCAATGCTTCTTTTGATGCTTATTCTTTGAATAGATAAGGTATGAAACTGATAAAGTACAAAATCAAAGGAAAGTACTCATAGATGAGGTTACTTCAAGGACTTCAGAATTAGGGCATCTTGAACAAGAATTAGAACTGATGAAGGCAGCAGCTGAAATGGCATTGGATGACAAACATTCTGTTGACTTCTATCTCAACCAGCTCAGTGAACAACTACAAGCTAAAAGGCATCACCTTTTGAAGTTAAAGTCAGAGTGGTAAGTCGAATTGTTTATATGAAATTCACTAAATTAATTTTATTGCTTTTGGTAAAGATATGTCTACTATATAGATGTTTCTTTTCCTGCATGACACGGATAAAAAGATGTTAACTTCACTGGTTTTCAATATGTTTTACAGGGATGCTGTAAGAAAACCTTTGGAAGAGAGAAAGAGAAGTCTTGAGGAGTCTTTATTTTCAAACAATCCAGATGCAGGAGAGATGCTCCAAAAATTGAGGGAAGTTGAGAAGGAAGAGCAGTTCATTTTGTCTGAAATCAGAAAGAGGTATATATCTCAGAATACTTCATTTTACATTATATAAGCCAACCGAAACTGAATTCTCAACAAAAGCAAGGAAGAGTGAGGTTGGTAATAAAAAGGCAAACGAATGGAATGAGCTGAACTCTGTTTGCTAGACATTTACTAAATCCTTGCGGATACAATCAACAAAACAAATATTTTGCAGTTGGATTTGGAGTTGGTGTTCTTATACTTTGTATGGTTCCCTTTTATTCCTCTTGATTTCTTTTTTGATTTTACAACTGATAGAAATGGAAATTACTTGTTTCATTTAATTTAAATCAGCTGAGCTGTCAAGACGCTGCTCACATGCAACTTTTTGCATCCTAAAAACATATATCATAAGGGCTCAATGGCTCTTATGATCTGCAGGGTCATATCATCATCAAGTTAAATCCTTTTGTTTTCAAGAATTTCCAAATTTTAACTGTCATGATTCATTTTGGATCTATTTCATCTTGAGTTAGTATTTGAGAGAGGATTCATTGCACAGAATTTACCCAATATAATTTACTGTTTACAAAGAACTTCCAACTGATTTCCAATTTTCTATTGTTTATTGTGTTTTGATTTTGAAAGGTCAATTGCTTCTGTCTACAAATTTACTAGAGAGATGCTTTTGCCTTCCTGACATGGATATGTTTTCGCTCTCTAGGGACGAGGAACATTCAAACCTCTCTTTAGATCTTGAGAAGCAGCTAAAACTGGCATCCAGGAAATCCTATGTTCAACGAATAAAGGAGATCACAAAAAATAGTAGGAAACAAGATGCTGATATTGAACGGATCTTAAAAGAAACTAGGGATGTTCAGTTAGAGAGTAATTCTATCCAGGAACGCTTACATCGCACATATGCTGTTGCAGACGAAATGGTTTTCAGGTATGCAACTTTCATGATAACCAGCATATCCGCACACATGATAGCACAAATGCATGCACAAGAAAGAAGAAATACAAAGAAAATAAAATAAAAAGTATATATAAAAAAAGGAGGGAAACAGAGAATGAGAGAGTGAGAGGCAGCTAGAATATCAAAAGAGATACAGTTGAGATCGTTTTTATTATCACTAAGCATATGTATTGAGAAATTTAGTCCTTTTCTCTCTGCAGAGAAGCAAAGAAAGACCCAACGGGCCGGCAGGTTTATAGGCTGCTCACTAGCATCCATGAAGGTTTTGAACAAGTATCTGAGAGAATCCTGGCAACTGATAGAATTCGAAGAGAAGTAGCTGAGTATGAAATGAAACTAGCTGCCATAGCTTCCAGAAGCTTTGATGTGGACAAACTACAAGCAGATCTTGATGCCATTACTAGGGAAAACGAATACCTTGGGCAAAAACTGCAAGATAAGTGAGAATTAGATTCAACAAACTAATCAACTCATTTGAAGTAATTGTCATTTAACTGTCAATTACAATATTGTCTGACTAAATGTGTTTCTAAGTTCCAAATAGGAACACAGTATGATGATTTTTGTTCTGTCATTGTCTGGAATGATTAAGAGAAGAATTCATATTTGTTGGATAGAAATCTCATTTTTTTGCCAAATGAGAGCACTCGCAAGTTTTGCAGAGCAAGGGGAGGCTACTCGCTATGTGGTGATATTCTACCAACTATTGTTTTGATATAGTTTTTCTAAAATTCAAAACTGATGGCCATATATTAAAGAGGATTAAGTGTTGCATTTGACAATTCACAATTTTATAACTGTGGCATGATTTACGATAGTGTAATGGCTGACATTCACAACATATGAAGTAATTTTAGTCAATTATATATCAGTTATATGTTGCCTTGAATAAGGACAAATTTTAAATTTGCTTCAATTGCTGGTCAAAATTTCATTACCAATTCCATCAGAAATTACAGATTTGGCAATCTCAATTGGGAAAATTATAAATAGATTGTAAGCTTTGCACTCAATCCCCCGTCCCCACTTCTTTTGCCAGTACCTACTTTGGGGAAAGCAACGAATTGGTGCCTAATGGAACAGCAGCACATCAGCTGTCATTAGATAGGAAATCAATTTTAGGAAAAGTAGCTAACGGATCTAAGCAGATTTAATGAGATATGGATCCAATATATTAATATACATGGTGTGTTGGTTGGTTACTGTTATATAAAAATTAGAAAATGATAGAAATGAAGAACGGTGTACTCCGCCTACCAGTTGGTGGATCTCTGCAATATTTAGTGTTTTAATTAAAGAAAAGATGAAACTTTTGCTCAAATATGATATTTTATCACAAACGAGGGCTATCCATCACACTCTTGCCTATCTAAAATAGCACTTGACGTTACCTTAACTTCTCCGTAAATCAACTCCTACAATACACATGTTACTATATTCGAGTAAAGATACTCGCATAATCTTTATGGTTCTGTGTGTACAAGTACGCAGATGATTTCATTTTTTTCACTTGAATTTTTTCTTCTTTTTTTTGTCAAATTCAAGGAGTGAGGATAAAAGTTGTATAAATACCATTATTTATTATACTCAGTTCTAGCAGCAAAATCTTAACAATATGTGTCACATGGAAGTAAAATCTAATATTCTCAAATCTGTAATTATAGATCCTATTTCAATGTACACCTTATAATTTTAACTGGACCTACTCAATTCATTTTTAAATTGTTTAAATTCAATTAAGACTCATAATATATAAAATAGTATGAATTTAAAATATATAAATAATATTTCTCAAATATGATATTCGCAAAGCAAATCTCCATAATCCCCCTTTTTCTTTTCGTCTTTTTCTGTTTCTTTTACGTGCTTGAAAAATCCCTTCTTGAAGAATGATAGTACTGTGTTTCCCAAATACTTCTCCTTCATTAATTGTACATGAAGCAACTCAACCAATTGATCATCTTTTGATACATACATAAGCTTTTTTTGCCCTTTCTTATTTGCTTCTTGTTTTAATACTTTTTTAAGAAAAAAAAAAAAAACTACTTTGATCCTAAAAAAGGGTCCACTAGCATTTTGATTAGTATGTGATCCAACAGATGCATTGGTTAGGTTGGCATGGGGTGGTTTGATTCATTGTGGGGAGGAGAAGCACGAAAGCTCATCAAGCGGAAGGATAGTGATGCAGGCGAAGCAGGTTTTTCATCACTTGAAAATGAGATGTTTTTCATTGTCCCATTTGCATCATTTCCATTAAATTTTTACTTCTTCTAGATTATAAGAATATATATTCTTAGCATTTATGAATTCTTAATTTTCTGGGATTGGCCGTCAATGTTCTCATGTCTCTTGTGAGTTTGATATGAACTTTTTGTTACTGTTCTCATTTTGTGAATTATTATATTTTATCATTTAAAAGAACTGGGTACTCTGTTCTTTTTGTGAAACTGAAAAATTGGTTGACTTTTGATAGTAATAAATTGTAATGTCACTTTTTTACCTATCACAACCACAATAGTTTATATATTCTGCTCTTTCATTATTGAATCACATGCTGCTCTGATCATAAAGACTTTTCGAGTCACATTTTCAACTTGAACTGAATTGATATTGCATATTCTGTGTCTTTTGCCTGCAAATCTAGTAGATGTATTCACCTCCCATTTCCATAAATGAAACCACCTTTGGCCATTTCTCAAACCCACTTCATAATTATTTACCTGAGTTTTTTCTTCTTTTTTTTCGAGATTATTATCTGAGTCACATATTCATCTTGTTTTCACTCTTCTCCTTCTATAGTTTTGCATTTTCCATTTCATGCTTCTTTCCTTTTACAAAACCATGAATGTTGTATTGAAGCAATAAATTGTAGAAGCAGTTCTTCTGGTTTTGAAATTGTTAGAATCACAGAAGTTTCACAGATGAGACAATAAGTAAATCTATTTTGTCATATTCAACATTCCTACATTCCCAGTTGCATTTGAAATGATTAAAAGTTGAATTATACTAATTATTAGCATTGCCACTAATAATATATCTTTATTCCCAGTACCAAAATACACTAATCTTCATATCTCTTAGTCTTGAGCAAATGCCAGTTACTAATGGTTCAAATGATCAGGTCGAGCTCTGGAAGAGCTCAGAGGTTCTATCTATAATGATCTTCGAACCTCAGAAGGAGCAAAGCGACAACAGCAACGATATTGTGGACCAGTGGTGGCAATGTCCTTCAACTTTATGGTTGCTGTTGGGATTATCATGGCAAACAAATTAGTCAGTAAAGTTTTGCTCCTTTTCTTGCATGTAGTTTATATTGCTGCCAAATGGTCATTAAGGGTGTGCTTGATTGGCGTGGTGAGAAATGACAAGGTAGAAAATTAGAGAGGAGAATGAAAATGAAAAAGTGTTGATTTTTCATTTCTTAATGCTTTTCAAAGAGGATGAAAAATGAAATATCAGATGTAAAGAAAACTGGAAGAGGATGAAAAACTTTCTGCTTTTTGATTTTCCAGTGCCTAAACCAAGCACACCTTAACTCTCTGCAAGTTGAGCTTATTGATTCAAGCACTCTTACAGAAAGTGACAAAGATATATAACTTTATTGACAGGTGATGGGGAGAGTAGGCTTTAACTTCCCAATTTTTCTCACATTTGTTCACTATGTCACTGCATGGATTCTCCTTGCCATTTTCAAGACACTCTCAGTGCTTCCTGTATCCCCTCCATCTAAAACAACTCCTTTCTCTTCTCTGTTTGCACTTGGTGCTATCATGGCTTTTGCTTCTGGCCTTGCAAACACCAGCCTGAAGTACAACAGGTTCTCGCTTTCGTTCTATCCATCTTTATAACAATATATTTGAGACATCTTCTGTTTCCTAACAATTCAGCTTATGCAGTGTTGGTTTCTACCAAATGGCTAAGATTGCTGTTACCCCCACAATTGTTCTTGCAGAGTTCATACTTTTCAAGAAAACCATTCCTTTTAAGAAGGTTAAGAAATTAAGCTCCTTTGCCCTTTTTATTTTTCCCATCAAATATATAAAAGGATGATTCACTAGTGCATGTTAATGCAATAATGCAGGTTTTGGCTCTGGCTGTTGTATCAGTAGGTGTAGCAGTTGCAACTGTGACAGATTTAGAGTTCAATTTGTTTGGTGCTTTAATTGCAATTGCATGGATAATTCCAAGTGCCATAAACAAGATTTTGTGGTCTACTTTACAACAGCAAGGCAATTGGACAGCACTGGCGTAAGTACTTGTAGTAATTTCCCATTTCTTCCATGTTATCAATACCTGGATGTAAAACACATACACTTGCTGATTGTAGATTGATGTGGAAGACTACGCCCGTGACGATTTTCTTCTTAGTAGCTCTAATGCCTTGGATAGATCCACCAGGAGTGTTATCCTTCAACTGGAATGCAAATAACTCAAGTGCAATTATGTTTTCTGCGCTACTCGGCTTTCTCCTTCAATGGTCAGGAGCCTTGGCACTGGGGTGAGCCTTCATTTCTCTTCTACCTTACTCTCGCAACTGCAACATACATGTTCTTCCACACATAATGCTTAATATGTATGTGTATCTTTTGGTGGAGAAGATTAAGATCGGCTAACATTGATTGCATTATACTACAACCAATACAGGGCTACTTCTGCTACTTCTCATGTTGTTTTAGGACAGTTTAAGACCTGTGTCATTCTGGTGGGAGGCTATCTAATATTCAATTCAGATCCTGGGTTTGTGAGTATTGGTGGGGTTGTTGTTGCTCTCTCTGGGATGTCAGTTTACACATCATTGAACTTGCAAGAGTCTCAGGAAGGTCTCAACAAGCAGCTTCCAAAGCAAATGCCGCCTTCGCTAAAACCGAAGGCAAATAATGAAGACAGTGCTGATTCCAATGTAAATATTACCCCTATTATCGTCTGAATGAGTTATGAGTTGAAACTGCAGGACGAGGGCCAAAAAACCACATCCTTCAGAGGCGTTATCCTTTTGTTACCCAAATTAGGTCCAATTCACTATGTAGGAACCATTTTTGTAGACAGACTAATCACAGTAATTGAAAATTGATGACATCTTTTGCTCAAGATGGCTTTCCCAATGCTACTTCATCCCACACACATCTCCAAGGTCACTATTTTGAAGCAAAAGAGGCAGGTTCAAGAACACTTTTTAAGTTTGCAGAACAAGGATTATAGATAACCAACAAGTTTATCTGCATTCTGCAGTCAGCAGAAACACAAGTAAGAAAGCTCGGATGCATTGCAAATGTAGGCTTAGCAGCCGAAATTACCCTTTTGAGAACATTTTTTAAGGTGTAAAAAAGGTAACATTTAAGGCAGTAAATTTTACATTCTTTATATGTCTATGTTTGGTTGCACAAATAAAAAATAATTATCTTTTAATGTACTAACCCTTACCCTTTATGTGAGGAGATTAATGCTTACATCTTTATTAACCTCCTTAAATGTTTCTCTATTACATTTTATCTATTACATTTTACCCCTTAATTATACCAAGCGCACCCTAAATGTAAGCACACCTATTGCAGTAGAGATGTGTGTCAATCAACAACGTTAATAAGGAAGATAATTTAACTTGAGGCGATCTCAAAAAGAGAATACCTGAAAACCTTTCAAACCTTCAATGTGTATCAGTTATTATGTTGAATGAGATGGATGATTTTTATCCATAAATAAGTCAAACTACAGGTCTAATGACACTTCCTGGCAACATGCAGGGTAGCCTAAACATGGCCTTCAATGGAAATTGCAATATGATCCAACTACGGGATAGAGATTAGAACTCGCCATTTTCAAAAAGACAAAAGAAATCAATCAAAATAAAGACATTTGCTAGCATACTCTGGCATGGATGATGATCAAGGAAGGCTGCTGATACCAAGCAAGGCATCATAAATGTTTATAACTATTAGCTAACCAAAAGAAATCAAATAAAAAGCGCAAACATCGCTTTAACCAATTACCAAAAGGGAGACTTGTAACATTGATGGACAAAAATATATAGGTCAGAATTCTCAGATACCAAATAGAACTGTATAATTCAATGTCATTTGCTATCAAAATGTAATATACAGGTGAGACATGAGAAAGGAAAAAATTGGTAAATCTCACCTACTCTATTGAATTCTTGGCTTCCTATAATATCACAAGGCAATACTAAGTTTCTTATAGCCACAGCTAAATGTTCTCTAAGGGGCAAAAGAAAAAAGATGAGGATAAGTTTACTCAAAAAAACCCAACTAGAGGAGGAGAGAGAGAGGGGGGGGGGGGGG
>QAOA01006756.1:435059-449286 GCA_003255065.1 Cercis canadensis
AGAGGAACAAAAAAAAAAAAAACCTGCAACTAGCATCCCACAAAATCGTTGACATGAAACAACCCCACAAAATCACAATACTTTCTTTTTTCCCTTTTCAGACGCGTTTCATATGTACACTCAGATCAGGCCAGTGTTTTGTACTTCCCGGGCTTGAGTACAGCATGTGTGCATTGAAATTATTGCACCACAAAAATATTTTCCAGCCTAAAAATTAGAATTCCAATTGATCTGGGCATGCTGGGGCTGCTGCTGATAAGCACCTGAAGAAGGTCCTACAGTTTCAACATTTCCAGCCACAGCCTGGGACTGTTGCAAAAGGGTTGAAGGTGGAGCTATCGACTGCCCTGGTTGATAGATACCAGCAAATGCACCATAACCAGCCTGTGTTGGGGGGAAGGTGAGCTGCTGTCCCTGAGGGGTGAGGTTGTACAGAGAATTAACATGTAAGCTGGATATATCTTGGCCTGGTGCAGGCATCCACACAGCTGAACCTTCACTCTGTAAGCAAACCAAACAAATATCATGACCATATCAATCAAAAAGAAAAATAAAATAAAATTTAAATATCAAATTAAACATAATAACAGGATAAAAGCTAGACATTCTTGCAGCCAGAAGACCAACAAGAACAAAGTAAGGTCTCCTGTGACATCAAGAAACAGGCAAGAATGAAACAGAAATAGAAAAATAAGGAAGTGAACCAACCAGCTGTCCAGTTGTATAGATGTGATTTTCCTTTAACTGAGACACTCCAAGATCTTCATTTGCGGTGGAGCTTCCAGCATTCACCGTTGGACTAGGTGCATATCCAACAGGCGGTGAGATAAATGATCCGGAAGGAATTCCAATATGAGTTGAGTTTCCTGTGTTTGCTCCAGCCTTGAATTGGGGGAGAGGAAATTTGATCCCCGCAGCTGCTCCAGCAGCTGCTGCTGGTAGATACATATTGCCAGCTGATGCCTGTTGAGGGAAGCTACTATGGCTTAAAAATTGGTGTACTGGTGACACATAAATTGGGGGGTAATAGTGGCCATATGGGAAAAAGTTAGCAGTGTAAGGGGGCCTGAAAATAGAAACCGATTGCGGAGATACAGGTATAGAGCTCTGCAGAGGTGGAGTTGGGCTGGGGCTAGACAGAGCCTGAGAATATGCACTCTACAATTTGAAAATGATAATTAAAACATAATCAAGGAATCAAAATACATAAAAGGAAACAAATGCAATAATAATCACAAATTCAATTTTAAGCCCAGGAGAAAACCAATAGATATGTTTCAGGAGCCAAACAAAATGCAATGACAAACTAAATTTCCTCTAAATAGGATGCACCAAGTTTGTAGCCCCCTACCAACGAACATTAGTATTTTTTTAGAATTGGAATTGAGGAAAAGAACGGGAAAAAAGACCACAGAGAAATTACATAAACCTTTGCTGAATCTCTCAACCAAAAGACAACCATGTTCAGATACGATGATCACTATTCCTCCAAAACAGAAATTAAGATGCAGCATTTCCTTTTCTAGGATAAGACATTGATAAAAAAATTAATGCTCCAGTTTATCAACATTTTACAATTATTCTAGCAGTAAAATGGACCTGCTGTATCTGTAAAAGCTTCATAAACCACCTCATGCAAACTTTAATTTCACAACTTATTTTACAAAGAATCATTATCACAAGTAGTTGACAACTCTTGAGACATAACATTAAGTTAATCCCACTTGCTCAGAAAAATTATGCCATGCTACATTGAGGCCATATTTTGTAAAACCAATTCCAAGGACAATTGGCAAGTTCTGACATAGATTTCACCTCTTAACAGGAACCACACAGAATAGCACGAGATTTTTGTGTCTTAGGCATGACAATTCCCATTTTTCCTGGAAGTAATGCAATTATAGTGCATGTTTAAAAGTCATACATGAACCTGAATTTGAACATATAAAGACGGAAACATCAATCACCACTGGGCAATCCAATTAAAACAGCCAAGCAAGGCAGAATTTCATGTGACCTATAGGGGAGCCAAATAAATATTTAGACATGGTCCTGGTCCTATATGGGCAGAGCCTAAATGCAACACATCCTTTCTCATCAAATAGTAATTTGCTTGAATAATAGAACATACAAATTGGTAGTAGGGACGGTAGACATATTTAGAGTACTGAAAAATCATTCCTATTTCAAGATGCATGCATTTTACTGAAGGTATTTACATTATATTTATGAGTACATACATATCAGGAAATTACCCATAAGCAAACAGATTTTTTTATTATGACAATGACCAGATTTACACCAAAAAATAAAAAAGAAACAAAATAAAGATTAACATCACAAAGCAGTTTCTTTAACCATTCCAATTCAATAAATCCAAGAAAATCCTATAACAGTGACTAGTTGCAAATGCAAATCACCATACCAAAAGAAGAATTGGAACATATGAATGAGACATTGTTAATGAAGGTGAGAGCTTACAACAAAGTTTGGAAGGCGAGATGCTTCTTGTGCCTGGGACTCAGCTCCCTCAAACTGAATTTGCTGAGTCCCTAACATGGTGGACATGAAATTCAAACCATAGTTTTGAGCATTCAGAACAGTCTGAATCGGAGGGCCCTCCGGACCTAACAATACCTCCTGCTGTGATTGATCACCTTTAGAGTCAACACCAGAGATAGCATTGCCTTCAGCTGGAGTCCTTTCAATCAGATAAGAAGGAGAATGTGGATAATCACCTTGTGCAGTTGTTGACACACTCTGGTTGCTACATCCAAACATAATACCATCACAACAGAGATTATATAACCACGACATGGATGGCACAAATAACTTTGGCAACAGGAAGAGAAAATAATCAATTCAACAAGCATGACACATGAAAGAAACAATGATGCAGCCCTAGGATTGCCAAAGAATCTTGATAGAGGTCAGATACATTCTCTTAAAAGCAAGTTTCCACTTTTCAGCAACAGTAGAAGGTAAAGATAGGACAGACAAGTCTCAACCCTAACCCACAAGTGGTTGCCACCAGAATCAGAAACAGAGTACACAACCTCTCTTCACACCCACCCCCTTTGGGGCCATAAAAAATAATAAACAAATAAATTCATCAAGATAGATTATAACCTCAATGATGAAGTTTGACATATAATGTAAAAACAATCCAAGTTGACCCACTTGTACGTTAATCAATTGTGGACCATTTTAAAGACAAGATAAAGAAAATGAGGACAGGCACAGAGACAGTCTATAATAATCACAAACCTAGAAGTAGCAGTTTCATCGCTCCCTAGAGAAGATTCAAGAGCAGGTAAATCATCATTGCCTCCATCAGTTCCACTGCTAGATCTTTCTCTTAGACCAAAATTAGAATCAAAGCTTCCAAAAGTTAGGCCACTCTTCAGAGCCTCAGGAACTTGGAAATGATTTGGAAAAGTAACATGTTGCCTCAACTCAACTGACAATTCCACACAAACTTCAGATGTTGGAACCTCCGAGACATTGACTGTTTCATAATATTAATCAAATGAAATGACCAGAAAACATTATGACGCAATAAAACTACTAGCATATTTAAAATAGAATTGCTCAAAACAGAAAAACAAAAGAATTGATAGAAACATCAATTTTAGGTGATTCCTGATTTTCACAGCATGAATATCTTGAGATGTAGGAGACAATAGAGAATTCGAACAAGTAAAATCAATGGAATTGGTCATGGGAGAAGAATCCAGACATGGGTGGCTGAGCTTTGTTTGGGCTACAGACCAAGTCCAGGAGGTTGTCCCTTACAAGTATTTTTTAAAAGGTTATTCCTGCTGTGCTTTCAGGGATTCTTCTCACTGACTTATTTTCTCCTAATCCCATAAGTTTCTTTTTACTGCTCTTTAGGTACATAATCCTGACTTCTGTAACAAGGATGAAAAATGTTGGCACAATTTGATAAAATTGTGCTTATCAAAAATATCTAGAAAGATTTCGAGCAATAACAGAATATATATAATGGAAAGCATAACATGTAAAGAATCCTGTTACTAGTAAGATTAAATAAAGAAAGAATAATAACTTTACCTGGTGGTGGCTGGCTAGCAGAACTGGAAGATGGCCTGATCACAGAGCCATTATAGGATGATGAGGAAGAGGACTGTGAAGTCTCAGATAACCTATTCTTTTCATCTTCATTTGACTTGTTCGCGGTTTTAGGCTTGCTTGTTAAATTCAAAGACCCAAATTTTTCACTATTGGATGCCTGTAAATCACCAACTTCACCGGGAACAGCTTTGCTTCCTTTAATATGATTTGGTCCACCAGCTATCCACTGGCTCCCTACCTCCCTATTAGTCATACCACCAGTGCCAGGATTCCGAGAGATAGATGGTGCCAATACAGGATCTGCAGAAGAAGAATAAACAATTGGCACAGAAGCTGAAGAGTCAGAACTTGATATGGACTTTCTGGAGTCAACTCTGGTAACTGAACCAATGGTCTCAGTAGGGGAAGAGGCTGCAGCAACAGAAGCTTGAGGTTGTGCATTTTCTTGTTTGCTAGTATCATCAACAGATGAACTGCTTTTAGAGACACTCGTGACACTATTCACGATAGTCTGGCCAGCAGAACCATGACCAGAACTCCCATTGGATTCATTTGCAGGACCATTAGGTGCAGCAGCTGAAACTCTAATGTTGAACAAAACCAAAATTAAAGAATGCTGCAGATAACTCTAAAGAAATAAGCAATGTAGCCAACATGCAAATCTTTGAACATTTTCTATGAAAAATAGTAATAAATAAAAACAAAAGAGAAACATACATATATATAATTCATTAAAAGTTAATTATTCTTTCCAAATTTTTTGGACCATAAATGAGAACCCGTAAGTTACCAACCATTTTTTTATCAGAACAACAAAAGGAATGCTAGTGTACTGTTTTTCTATTTTTCTTTCTTTCTTGCTTTTCTTTTCTTTTTTTCATTTCTTGTATCACTCTTAATAATCAAGTAAAGAGGAAAAAAAATAAGCCTACTCAGTCCACAATTACATTTACTCTGATCAGATTAGATTAGATTTGGAAAAAAAAAACAACTTGAATCAAACCTAGATTGAAATTGTTACCTTATTACTTGAGATGCTGCATGATTTTTTGTTTTCGGCAAAACTGGCTGAGTAGAAGGCATATGACCTCTCTCTGCAATGTGATTGATTCCATTTTCCCTACGAACAGCAGGGTTCCTCCCACCACCGCCATCTAACAAGGGACATTTGCAAAACAAAAAATGAGGACAAAGAACAAAAATAAAGTAACAGAAACCTTGTTGACATGTAAGGCAGATTTCTGCAGTCAAGAAAATATCATAGTCAGTCACAGAAAATTGTACCAGGAAAATTAGAGGGATAGCCCCCCGATGCACCCCTTCCCCCTCTCCCTTGTCCACCTTGCTTTGACCTAGAATCCTCAGAAGCCCTGCTGCTCAAGCCCTGCAATAGTCAACAGAAACAAAGATCCACCAGCAGGTGTAATTAAAAGTTAAATACCCATAAACAGTCAATTATATGAAACAACCACTCAAATTTGAAAGAAGAATTACAAAATAAAAACCACATATTTTAGTCTCTGCAAGTAATTTTGCAAGACTTTACACGTATTAATATGGAGTCCAACACAATTGTGCCTCAGATTTTTCATATTAAGTTACCTAACAGGCCAGCGGAATCATAAAAAATTGATTAGACTCACATCATAAAACAATAGAAAAAAGATTAATCCACTTCTACTCATTGGTAAAGCATACAGAACACAGGAACACTAATAATTAGTCTGTGCTTTAACTCTTCAGAAAAGAAACTATTTTGCTTCAGAAGAGAACAGTACAGACCTTAGGAATGGATAAAATATCTTACCTCCTTCTTCCTATCACGTCTCCTCTTTACTTCATGAAAAGTATCTGTCAAATAAAAGAAGCTAATAAATAAATAAGCAAACCCATTGTTAACAACAAAAAGGATGAAATTTTATAGATCTCATAAAACATTTCCTTTAAAACCATAAATTTAATTCTAGATGCAGCAAGAGAAATTAGTATCAACTACCATAAACTTCAATAAATGATTATGAAAGCACAAAAGTGTGGACCGACAGAGATGGGAGTGAACAAGACAATAATGGCAAGAACATTAAATTAAGCACTTCAGCGGTTCCAGCCCACAAAGAGAGAACGGTAGCGAGACAGACTGCATTCCTTTAAACCCATCCAAGAAAAGGGATCAATCACTCAACTTGCCACTCGATCACTACTTTGCTGAGACTTTCACTTATACATGCATTAAAATAGCAAATATAAAAGGAGTACAACACTCAAATACTTATATAAATTTTACATTTTTTAAGTTTTTCGAAGCATATGAAAATCTTTTATAGAAAAATATTTTTAAAAATTAAATTAAATTTCTTCCAGGAAGCTCTGGTTTTCTTAATGTTCAACCAGCCAAACACTTCTCCTCACTTTGCCATAAACCCAGCTGCCAGGATCACATGATATGCTAACTCTAATCAAGCTTTTCTGACTTCAAATTATTATTTTTAATTTTCTCAAGCACCAAACACGAAGCAAACAAAACCCAGAAAACCCAATCGATCATAATTCAAATAAAAAACAAACCTAGATGATCTTTGCTCATATATATAAAGAAAGAGAGGTTCAGACCTAAATACAAAAGCTTCTGCGCAGTCTCATTGGGATCCATTGAGCATTCCTTGAGGACAGTGTAGATTTCATCGTCGCTGTGCTGCTTGCCGGTGATCTCCCTAATGTCTTGGAGGATTTTCCGTGCATTGTGGGGGATCGGAACCCTAGACCCACCACCGCCGCTCATGTTTTATGTTTTCTGTAAGAGGGGGAGAGTAGAGAAGAGAAGACAAAGACTTGAATAATGAGGATCAATATATATATATGGGAAACACAGTCGTGTATGAAAGAAAAAAAAAAAAAATATATATATATATATATATATATATAGGAAAATCAACTTTGATTTTTAGCATTTATTAATAATATACTAGAAATAAAGAGAATTTCTTTCGAATAAAAAATAATTGCATTTTTTTTTTAACTATTCTCCGAACACAACTCTTAAGTCTTAATAACACTCTCTGAATGCATATAAAAAAAAATAACACTATGAATAATAAAAAGGAAAAAAAAGGTTAAAGTATCGACATTGTATTTCAATTTCAAATATTGTCTCAGTTAGCAACTTAGCACAACTGAAGTTTATATTTACTTAAATAAAATGCATATAAAATATTATTGGACAATTCAATAATTTATTTTGGTGCACAAATTCATTGAAAATAATATTGAAGTTAGACAATTTTTAAAAAATTCAGTTGTAATTATTAATAGTTTGCATTTTTTTTAGAGAGTTAAAAAAATTATTCCCTTGATATTATATTTTGTGCGCCAATAAATAATATAAAAATAATTAAATAATTTGTAATTGAGTAGTATTAAAATTATTTTTAAAATTTAAGAATTATTTATTCGAATTTAAAATTGTGGCAAAAAATACTTAAAAAAAAATCAGACAAAATGATTCATAACAAAACAACCCGTATACATTTTTTTTGCGAAAAAATATTATAAAGTACTAGTATCTATAAAATCAGCAGCTCCTCGCAATAGGCAATAATTGATTTCTTAGGCATCAAGTTTAGGCCATGAGCAATTACTAAGCCCACTTTATATTTATCAAAATTGGTTTCTTATTTTTGTCAGTTTTATTTTATATCATTAAACAGAGAAAGATAGGTTTTTCCAATTTCATACCTCAATCTTTTACAAAAAAATTACCCAAACTAATTTGGCCATGTGTGTTCTTTTTCTTTTTTATAAAATTATATATAATTAAAAAATTAATACAAAATATATAAGAGAGACACTCATAAAGAAAAGGTTGATGCATTTGATACTTCACACATTCACATTCGCTCTTATACTAAAAATCTACATTGGAAATACTAGCCTCATTTATTTATAAATTAAATAACCATATATTTATTGTATTCTACTATATAATAAATTTATCTATCAAAACGTTAACAACTGATGACCTGTAGTATATTTTGATATATCATTATTTATTTTTGCTTATTTTCATACTGTCCTCAAATGTTTACTCGTGTTAATAGTCATCCTTAATCTCACATTTTGTTATAGCCGTTGGATGGCTAAAATGGGCATGGACCAGTTTTTAGGACAACGGTACAGATTGTTCATTGGTGAAACATATTTTTATGGACCAAACTCTTGGTGAAACCAATTTTTAGTTATTATTTTGGGCATAAATAGCCGATAAACATTATTTCTCTTATTTTCTTTTTCTTTTTTTCCTTTTAAGAGCTGGTGAGCCATTCATGTTATGGTTCATTACCCCTTTGGGTTCGCAGGCAGAAAGGCCCAACTCAAAATTAAGCCAATTTCAAGTCTTGATTTCTTTTCTAGGCGACTCTGCAAAACCACCGCGGAGGGACTCTCTCTCTCATAAACCCAAACCTTAGCTGATTCTGAAGAAGAAGGTGAAGACAAAAGACAAAGAGTAAAAGAATGAACTTTTCACTCTTAAAATTCTAAATACTCCTCTGTTTTCAGACCCCTTAACAAGAAAAAGACTATATACTAGAGACAAAAAGAAATGTATGGTCAATTCTGAATTTTGAGTGTAGTTTGGAATGCTTTGCATAATTGCATTGCTAAAATGTTTATAAGATTCAAAAGCATAATTTGCATTGAAATGTTAATCTTTTTGTGCAATTGTCTACGTAGAATTTCCCCTCATAGTAAAAAACTACCCTCAAATATGGGAATGACTTTATATACTAGAGTTTCAGCCAAAAGAAAAAGACTATATACTAGAGACCTGGATCTAGAAAGTCATTCCGTAGAGTTATGTTTCCACTTTCCAGTGAGCTACCACAACATGAACCAGTAATTCATTTGAATGCATGTCACTTACTAATCTTGCCACTTCTGAATCTGATTGGCACTCATGCCATTGACTCGAGCAATCAAGCTCCACCTGGTTGATGATAACCTTCCAATTGCTGGCCTTCTTTTATTTTAGCTTGCTGTTGTGTGGTGTCCCTGGTTGTTGGCTCACATCACATGCAATAAATGTTGTGTACTGTTTTTGGCTGAAAATGTAACTTCATTTTTGGAAACAAAGAAAAGCTCCAACTAGCACCCCTCAAAATCATTAGCATCAAATAACCCCACCAAAAGACAGTACTGTTTTTTTTTTCCATTTTTTGGCCGCACTTCTTATATACACTCAGATCAGGCTGGCATTTCATACTTCCTGGACTTGAGCACTCACATGTTCATTCAAACATCCATTGCACCAAGAAAATATTTTCCAGCCTAAAAATTGGAATTCCAATTGATATGTGCATGCTGGGGCTGCTGATAAGCACCTGAATGGGGTCCTACAGTTTCAATATTTCCAGCCACAGCCTGGGACTGTTGCAAAAGGGTTGAAGGTGAAGTTACTGTCTGCCCTGGTTGATAGATACCAGCAAATGCACCATGACCTACCTGTGTTGGGGGGAAGGTGAGCTGCTGTCCCTGAGGAGTAAAGTTATACAGAGAATTAACTTGCAAGCTCGATAAATCTTGGCCTGGTGCAGGCATCCAAACACCTGAACCTTCACTCTGCAAAAAAACCAAACAAGTATAATGAGTCATAACTATATAAATCCAAAAAGTTTTAAATGTTAATGAAATAAGCATAATCTTAATAATAGGAATATAGGATAAGCACGATATTCTTGCAGCCAGAAAGACCAAAAGCAGAGAGTATGATCTTGTGATATATCAGAAACAGGCAAGAGTGAGGACATAGAAAAATAAAGGGAACCAACCAGCTGTCCAGTCGTATAGATATGATTTTCCTTTAACTGAGACACCGCAAGATCTTCATTTCCAGTGGAGCTTCCTGCATTCACTGTTGGACTAGGTGCATATCCAACAGGGGGGGTGATAAATGATCCAGAAGGAATTCCAATATGAGTCATGTTTCCTGTGTTTGCTCCAGCCTTGAATTGGGGGAGAGGGAATTTGATCCCTGCAGCTGCCCCTGGTAGATACATATTGCCAGCTGATGGCTGTTGCGGGAAGCCACTGGGGCTCAAAAATTGGTGTATTGGTGACACATATATCGGGGGGTAATAGTGGCCATACGGGAAAAAGTTGGCAGGGTAAGGTGGCCTGAAAAGAGAAACTGATTGTGGAGATACAGGTATAGGGTTCTGCAGAGGTGGAGTGAAGCTAGGGCTAGATAGAGCCTGAGAATTTGTACTCTACAATTTGAAAAAGACAACACAAACATAAGGAAAAGAACGAGAGCATATAAACAAAACCAAATACATAATTAAAAATTTGTTGTAGTGCAGCAGAAAGCCCACGTTATGTTTTAAGGAAGAAATTGAAATGCAATAACAAACATGATGTCTTTTGTGTCTTAAATATACTTGAAAGTATCTTTCTTAATGGCTACAGTCTAAGGATGACCACATATATTCTCTAAATAGGACGTACAAAATTCATAGCTCACTATAGATGAGCATGAATATGTTCCTAGTATAGGGAGGGGGGGAACCACAGGGAATCTCAATGGAAAGCAACCATGTTTAGAAAAGATTAATATTCCTCCATAACTGACACAAACTGCCACATGTACTCCATTAGAATGAGACATTGATAATAAAATGAATGCTCCAGTTTATCATCATTTTACATAATTGGCAAGCATTCTTCTGTAGTTTTGCTCTATATGTATTCATAAACTACATCAAGCAAGTTTTAATTTCACAATTTATTTTACGAAGAATCATTCTCACAAGTACTTGACACCTCTGACATCAATAATAAGAAAGCACACCAGTTTTACTTAGAACATTTCTTGAGAGATGAAGTTTTTCCCAATAGCTCAGGAAAATTATGCCACGGGCCAGAGTTTCTAAAACCAATTCTAAAGACTACTGTCCAGTTCTGACATTGCTTCTTCCTCTTAACTGGAACCACCTAGATTAGGACATGAGATTTTTCTGTTTTAGACTTTTAGGCATGACAGTCCTCATTATTTCTTGAAAGCAATGTATTCATAGCATATGTATATAAACTCAAGCTTGATGAATCAAAAGAAAGGAGAGAGGGAGGGGGGGGGGGGGGGGGGGGNGGGGGGGGGGGAGAACTATAACACTGGACAATTGCAGACAACAAAATTAAAAGAATGAGAATGAGACATGGTTTTAATAAAATATTAAAAACAGAGCTTAAAAAAATGATGGTGAGAGCTTACAACATAGTTTGGAAGCCGAGATGTTTCTTGTGTCTGAGGCTCAGCTCCCTCAAATTGAATTTGCTGAGTCCCTAACATGGTGGACATGAAATTCAAACCAGAGTTTTGAGCATTTTGAACAGTTGGAATTGGAGGGCCTTCTGGAGCTAACAATACATCCTGCTTTGGCTGATCAACCTTTGAATCGACACTAGAGAAAGCATTGCCATCTGAAGCTGGAGTCCTTTCAATTAGATAAGAAGGAGAATGTGGATAATCAGCATGATCACCTGGTGCAGCTGATGATGGACTTTGGTTGCTGCATTTAATCATGAAGTACCATCACAACAGAGATTATAAAAGCACACAATGGATAGCACAAATAACACCACTGGCAACAGGAAGAGAAATAAATCACTTCAATGAATGATACATGAAATAAAAAATGATTCAGCCCAAGGATTTCCGAACAAGTTCTTGAAAGAGATCTGATAAATCCTCTAAAACAAAAATCTTCAGTTTTCAACAAAGATAGGATGGACAAGTCTCAACTCCAATCCACCTGTGGTCTCCACAAGAATCAGATACACAATCCACAACCTCTCTGCACACCCACTCACTTGGACCCATATATAGACAATTAAATTCACGAAGACACACTATATCCATCAATGAAGTTTGATATATGACAGCAAATCCAAGTTAACCCACCCATACATAAATCAATTACAGCATTTTAGAGGCAAGAGAAAGAAAATGAGAGATCTGTAATTTGATATACACATACAGGCACAGAGACAGTCTGTACAATCACAAACCTAGAAGTAGCAGTTTCATCACTGTCTAGAGAAGATTCAAGAGCAGCCGAAGTATGATTGCCTCCACCAGTTTCAATGCTAGATCTTTCTCTTAGACCAAAATTAGAATCAAAGTTTCCGAAAGTAAGGCCAGTCCTCAAAGCCTCAGGAACTTGGAAACGATTTAGGAAAGTAACATGTTGCCTCAGCTCAGCTGACGGTTGTGTACAAACTTCAGAAGTTGATATCTCTGAGACATTGACTGTTTCATACATTAACCAAGTGAAAACACCAAAAAGAATTATGAAGAATAAATCAAAGACACATTCAAAATTAAATTGATGAAAACAGAATATTTATAAAAGAAGACAACAGTGAATTTCTGAGATGTAGGAGACACTAGTGAATTCCTACAAGTAAGAGGCAGGGGATTTGAACAACTTCCTTCCTTGCCTTAATGAATTTATTATTTTTTTTTTTTAAAGAAAAAGGAAGTTCAGGGGTTCGTCATGGTAGAAGAATCTAGACATGAGTGACTGGGGCTTAGTTTGGGTTAGAGGCTTAGTCCAGGTAGTCGTCCCTTAAAAGATTTTTTAAAATATTACTCCTGCACTTTCAGGTAGTCGTCCCATAAGTTTCATTTTCTCTCTTTTTCGTTCATATATTATCCTCCTTTTTTTTCTCTCTTTTTCTGTTAGCCATTTGATATAATTGTTCTTATCAGAAAATTATAGAAAGACAGCAACAGCAGAAAGCAGATAGTGGGATACATAATATATCAAGCAATCCTGTTACTCATAAGATTTGACAAACATTGAACAATAACTTTACCAGGCGGTGGCTGGCTACTGGAACTGGAAGATGACTCAATGATCACAGAGCCATTATAGGAAGAGGAGGAGGAGGATTGTGCAGTCTCTGATAACCTATTCTTTTCAACTTCATTTGACTTGCTTGGGATCCTCTGTTTGCTTGTTGAATTCAAAGACCCAGATTTTTCACTCTTAGATGCCAGTAAATCACCAACTTCATGGGGAACAACTTTGCTTCCTTTAATATGATTTCGCCCAGCAGCTATCCACTGCCTCCCTACTTCCCTATTAGTGACACCACCAACACCAGAATTCCGGGAGATAGATGGTGCCAGTATGGGATCGGAAAAAGAAGAATAAACACCAGGCACAGAAGCTGAAGAATCAGAAGTCTGAAGTTGCTCAGAACTTGAGATGGGCTTCCCTTGGTCAACTCTGGTAACTGAGCCAAAGGTCTGAGTAGGGGAAGAGGCTGTAGAAACAGCAGCTTCAGGTTGTGCATCTTCTTTTTTGCTAGTATCATCATCAGCTGAACTGCTTCTAAGGACACTCATGATAGATTGGCCAGCAGAACCATGACCACGTTTATCATTCGACTGCTTTGCTGGACCACTTGGTGCAACAGCTGAAGCTCTAAAGTTGAACAAAATCAATATTAAAAAGGATGCATGTAACTCTAAAGAAATAAGACATGGAGCTAACATGCAAATGTTTAAACATCCTCTAAGACAACTTGTAATAAGTAAAGCTACAAACAAAAATATATATAATTGACGAATTATTCTTTCCAACTTTTTTGGACCATAATGATGCAATTCATGTGTGACATTAGAACCAGAAAAAAAAAATGGCATTGCTTTTCTCCCTTATTTCTTTGTTTCTTACTTTTTTTTTGTCTATTTTTTTTTCCTTGTCTTACTCTTCATAATCATATAAAATGAAAAAGAACTTGAAGATCATAGTACATCCAGTGAGAAAACAACTTGAAGTGAAACAGTTACCTTATGACTTGATATGGTGCATCATTTTTCTTTTTCTGAAAAGCTGGCTGAGTAGATGGTGTGCGATTGACTCCATTTTCCTTACGAGTAGCAGCTTGAGGTTGGGAATTTTCTTGATTGCTAGTATCATCAACAGCTGATCTGTTTTTAGAGAGCCAAATCTTCCCTGTAGGGGTCATCACTTTTTCCATCCTAGAAATGAGATATGGTCAGATTTTTAGGTGGGAAAAAAAGGATGAGATTGGTTTTTTTGCCTTTCCTTTTTTTTTTTTTTTTTTTTTT
>QAOA01006756.1:449313-461847 GCA_003255065.1 Cercis canadensis
TTTTTTTTTTTTTTTTTTTGTGTGCGTGAGTGTGTTCTTTCTTTTATTTTTTCTGTTTCTAGCCATTCTCTTTATTATAAAATCAAATGGAAACGAAATAAGCATTTCCTTCCACCATTACATTTTCTCTGGATCAGAGATCTGCTTCAGAAAACAACTTGAAGTGAAATTGTTACCTTGTGACTTGATGTAGTGCATTATTTTTTGTTTTCTGCAAAATTGACTGAGTAGAGGGCATGCTATTGACTCCATTTTCACTACGAATAGCAGCTGGGGGTTGCACATTTTCTTGATTGTTAGTATCATCAACAGCTGAAGTGCTTTCAGAAACACTTGTGACACTTTTCACAGAAGATGGACCAGCAGAACCATGATCAGAGCTCCCATTGGATTGATTTGCAGGAACATTAGGTGCAACAGCTGAAACTCTAAAGGTTGAACAAAACAAATATCAAAAAGGATACATGTAACTAAAGAAATAAGCAATGGAGCTAAAAAGAAACATGCATATATATCTAACTCAATAATAAATTATTATAAACGAGCCAACTCATACCAAAAGGGAAAAAAAATAATGGTATAGCTTCTCTACCATTTTTTTCTTTCATACTTTTCATTTATTTTTTCTCACTTTTTTTTGTCTTACTCTTTATGAGCCTTTCTTATCCCAACATTGTCTCAGGATCAGAGTAGATTTGGTTAAATAACCCAAAGCAAATGAAAAGTGAAACTATCACCTTGTAACTTGAGATGCTGCATTGTTTCTTGTTTTCAGCAAAACTGGCTGAGTAGGGGGCGCATTACCACTCTCTGCAATGGGATTGACCCCATTTTCCCTACGAATAGCAGGGTTCCTCCCACCACCACCATCTAACAAGGGACATTTGCAAGACAAAATAAGATGACAGAAAAATAAAGTACCAGAAACTTTCCTGATATGGAAGACAAATTTCTGTAGGAAAAAAATCTGTCTTAATGGTCATAGAAAATTGCACCAGGAAAATTAGACGAATAGCCCCCTGAAGCACCCCTTCCCCCTCTCCCTTGTCCACCTTGCTTCAACCTAGAATCCTCAGAAGCCCTGCTGCTCAAGCCCTGCAATGGTCAATAGAAACACAAATCCACCACTGATGTACATTAAAATTTGAGAAAAGAGGAAGGCAGGATACATCATTCAGGCATATTCAAACATACAAATACAAAAACAAACACATGAGCAGACCCACACACAGTCAATTATATGAACAAGGCATTCAAGTTAGGAAAAGAGTTACAAGATAAACCCAGATATTTTAAGCTCTGCAAGTAATATTGCAAGATTACAAGCTCATTAATAGAGGAATCAAATATTTGTGGCAACTGCACATATTCAG
The DNA here is from genome assembly GCA_003255065.1 of Cercis canadensis. Lineage (NCBI taxonomy): Eukaryota > Viridiplantae > Streptophyta > Magnoliopsida > Fabales > Fabaceae > Cercis > Cercis canadensis. The sequence goes on from QAOA01006756.1 coordinate 450,687, forward strand.
ACATTCCAAAAATGTAAGGATCATTATATGATTCAAAGATGAAGTCTAGCAATTAGTGTCTTCATAACTCTCAACACAATTATGGCTCATTATCCAATTTCAAGTTATCAAACAGGCTAGCATAGTCAAAACATTCATTGGACTCTAATCATCAAACAACAAAATTAATCCACTTCTACACATTGCTAAAGCATACGAAACACAAGAAGTGGACTAAATAGTCTGTTCTTTAAATCTTGAGATAAGAACTTAATCTGCTTCCGAAAGCCCAAACTCATCTTTCTTGAGCAGTAGTTACACACCACATGAATGTAAGTATATAGCAAGTAACAGAAAGAAAAAAAAACAGTAAAGGCATTAGAAATGGAAAAAAACATCTTACCTCCTTCTTCCGGTCACGTCTCCTCCTTACCTCATGAAAAGTATCTGCCGAAGAAGATAAACAAATAAACAAATGTGCAAACCCATTGTTCTCAGGAACAATGATAAGAATAAATTTTTTTATACTGCCATAACATTACTGAATACAAGTTACGATAAAATCTGTGTCAATTTTAGTTGTAGATACAGCATTGGAAATTAGTACAGAACTCCTGCAAACTTCAAAAATGATTATGAAGCATTGAGTGCTTCATCTATTTACCTAAGCACAAGGTTTGGACCAAGAGAGATGGGGTGAACATAACAAGAATGATAATAACATTAAAATAAGCACTTGAGTCATTCCTGATTACAGAAAGAGCTGAAGTAAGACAAACTCGCTTCCTTCAAAACCATGGGAAGAAAATGGATCAATCACTCAACTTGCCACTCGATCACTACTCTGCTGAGACTTTCACGTTTACAGACATTAAAATGACAAATATAAAGATGTAGAGCACTGAAGTACTGATATACACTTTCCATTTTTCCCATGCACTATTAAGGCTACATACATGAAAAGCTTTACTAGAAAATTTATAAAGAAAAAAAATTAGATTTCTATCCAAAAGGCTCCAATGTTCATGATGTTCAACAAGCCAGAGAGTTCCCTCTAAAACTCTACTGCAGCAAATACGAAAACAATGATTTTAAGCTAGCACTAATGAGATATATATATATATATAAAGTCAGCTGCCACGATCATCTGCTATGCTAAACTCTAGTCAAGTTTCTGAATTGCAACCATTTTCTTCATTTTCTCACCAAACAAACAAAACCCAGAAAACACAATTGATCGGGAGCCGAAAAAAACAAGCCCAGATGACGTTTGTTCAATTTTAATGTCATAAGTGCATGTTTGCATATTCATAGAAACCAAGAGAGGTTCAAACCTATATACAGAAGCTTCTGAGCGGTCTCATTGGGATCCATAGAGCAGTCCTTGAGGACGGCGTAGATTTCATCGTCGCTGTGCTGCTTGCAGGTGATCTCCCTAATGTCTTGGATGGTTTTCATTACATTGCTGGGGATCGGAACCCTAGACCCACCACCGCTGCTCATGTTTTATGTTTTCTGCAAGAGAGGGAGAGTGTGACCTAAAAGAGAGAGGCAGAGTATAGAAGAGAAGAGAAAGACAGAGACTTTTTTTTTGTGTGAGGAAGATCTGAACTTCATAAACTAGAATCAGAAGACAAAACAGGGAAAGACTACGGTGGGTCTTGCAAAACAGTGTACAGCAGTTGTAAATTTTTTCTTTAAAAAAAAAGTTGGACAATTTTTTCTCATAAAGTTGTATACTTTCTTAAAAGAATTATTTAATAAAACTATTAAAAGCATAAGTTTTTCATTAATGTGTTTTTAAAAAGTAAAATGCATTAACTTTCATAAATAATTGATTAAATTACTTAAATACAGCAAAAAGGAAAACATATATTCATTTTAGTACATTTGTGACTATTTTTACAGTCAATTTTCAATAATGTTATAATCTACTTAATTTATAAATGTTATATAAATTAAAATACTCTTATTTGATCAAAAAACTTTAGGATTTTATGAATAAACATTAATTTGAATTTAATAAAAATAAAAATTAGTTCTAATAGGTTGTGTAAAAAAAAAATGGCCCTATAAAAGTATATAAAAATTTAAAATTATTTATGTTTTTAGTTACATAAGCAAAAAAATGTTTTATTCTATTTTTTTTTTATCTTTTGCAAATTACTTAAATTTCTCACCATTAGACTACACTTAATAATTTAAAATATTTTATTCTTAATTTATGTATAAACTTATAGGTTTATTCCATAAAAAAATTTTAAGTATAATTTTAATCTATTATAAAAATAAAATTTATACTTAATCACCAAGGTAACTTAGATATGACTATAAAATTTCTAATAATTTTTTAATACATAATAACTTATAATTCATTAATTACGTAAAAACCTTTTGACGTTGTTTTGCTTCAAAATCCTAACTCTTTTTCAATTTATAGTTTAAAACTTCATTTGAAAGATAAATAGAAACTACTTTATGTAATTTTGAAAATATGCTTAACAATACAAAATACAATTTGTCTTAGGTGATCCCAAGGTAGAGATCATAAATATCAATTCTCCTTCTTCCAATGTCATCTTCTACTATCGTTAGGTCATATAACAAAAAAAAGTTACAATTTAAACTATTTATAATAATAACAATAACAATAATTAATTTAGAATTTTTCAAAAAATTAAAAATTCCTTATTTAAATCTCACTCTTTTATATTCCTCGTATAAAATATTTAGCTCTAAGAAAAAGTAGTAATTTGGTCTCATAATTTTGAATATGATAATCAAGTTCTTATAGTTGGTTAATTGGAGCAATTTACTGCCCCACGTGGCAAAGCCAAAATGTGAGACCAGCTCGACTGATGACATGGCTGGTGAGATAGAGTTCGTGTGGCAACCAACTAATGACGTGGCATTCACGTGGCCAATGACATGGTGTTTATGTGTCCAATGACATAGATGCTATGTAAGCATTTCCTTAAGCTTATTAGATAAATAAAATAATTTTTTAATTAAAACTATATAAAAAATTGTAAATTAATTATGTTTTGTGTACTTGAATTTGTTAAATAACTTCACAAACACAAAAACAAAATTGCTCCAATTTNATGACGTGGCATTCACGTGGCCAATGACATGGTGTTTATGTGTCCAATGACATAGATGCTATGTAAGCATTTCCTTAAGCTTATTAGATAAATAAAATAATTTTTTAATTAAAACTATATAAAAAATTGTAAATTAATTATGTTTTGTGTACTTGAATTTGTTAAATAACTTCACAAACACAAAAACAAAATTGCTCCAATTTAAAGTATAAAAGATCGAATTGTTACTTTTTGGAAATTATGAAATGATGATCAAAAGTATATTTAAGCTTATTAATTAATTAATAATAATAATAATTTTTTTGCACATAAAATTATAAATTAAATTGCCGTTGTAGGTTTGTCAGTACGACATCGTTACGGATCCTGGCAAGTGCCAACTGCCAACCGCGAAGAAGTTGATATACTTCTCTCTTCTCGCAATCCGAGAGTTGGTTTCACTCTGTACTTCTGCTACTGCTGCTGCGTCGCCGGCAATTTGAGGCATTTGAGTTAACTCGGTGAGCTAGTCATGGGCGGAGATTTGAGGTACGAGATCGCACAGAACGCGTACATAAAGCTCGTGCTACACTCCCTGAAGCACAAGACCTCCGCCGTCAACGGTGTCTTGATCGGCCGCATTTCACAGGGAAACGACATCGTTGAAATCACCGATGCAGTCCCTCTTTTCCACTCTCACATTGGTCTTCTTCCCCAACTAGAGATCTCCCTTATTCTGGTTCGCTCTCTCTCTCCTTCTACTGTTATTGGTCTAGGGTTTCATGGATCGTGCTCATTCAATTTTGACTGGAAATGCTATTGAACAGTTATTTATGGAATTATATCAATTGGCTCAAAGCTTTATTCTTGGTTTGATTTGCAGTTGAAATTGTGATATATTGATTCTGAGTTGTTTTCTTCGCTGTTTTCAATAAATGGTCTGTGTTGTGAGATTAGATAGAGGAATATTTTTCTGCTAAAGGCATGAACATTGTTGGCTATTTTCACGCCAATGAGAGATTTGATGATTATGAGCTTGGTGGTGTGGCGAAGAATATTGGTGATCACATCTGCCGGTACTTTCCTCAAGCTGCCATTCTTTTGGTATGTGCTGAAATTTGCATTGAGGTGTGCCACGATTTAAAGCAAGTTCCTTTGAATTATGTCCTAGTGCTTAATGTTGATCTTTTTCAACTCTTTGCAGTTAGATAACAAGAAGCTTGAAGCTTTAAAAAAGAGCAAGGACCGCAGTGCCATTATGCAGGTTAGCACTATTAGCATGAGAAACCATATTCACTAAGAATTAATCTATGCTGGTGTAAATGCTATATATTACAAGTTACGACTACTCTATTGATGTTAGCTGGGCTTTGCTAGAAGATACATTTTATTGGAAATATATAGAAATTCTTCAGGGCTTTCCCTTAGTGGATTATATAGAATGTTTCATATCACTTGAACCAGATTCTGGCTAATGTGTTTTGTCTTCTTGAAGACCTTAAAGTCCATCCAGGATTGCATATGTAATTTGTGTTTTGATAAGTGGATTGCATATGTGATTGGACTTGTAGTATTTGAAACTTATCTTAAATGAAAATTGTGATTCTCTGGAGGAGCTTGCAGTTGTCTTTGAGAAACTTGCTTTTGGTTTCCCAATCTTGGCAGCTTTTATTTGGTGCATTATGCTCTGCTTTAAATTAGGATGGAATTGCTATATCTAAAATCTTAACTGGTGCATTATGTGTGGTTTTATTGACGAAGATTTATCTTTTTCTTATGGTTTAGCTTTATGTTAGGGATGCATCTAAGAACTGGAAGCTGGTTCAGTCTGATGGAAACAATAGATTGACTAACAAGGAGCCATCAGCAAATCTGGTATTATTGGACTATATTTCTTCTGAGAAATGGGATGACATTGTAGATTTTGATGACCACCTTGATGACATAAGCAAGTAAGCACTTGTACCCTGCCACATATCTATTTTTTGCCCCCTAGATTCTCATATATGTGCTTTGAAACTTGACTTTAAGCAAATTTGTATTTTATTTCTTAGGGATTGGCTAAACCCAGGACTCTTCAACTGATTCATGCATCCATCACCTCCAATCATAGCATTTGATGCTAGAAGTGGATGACGTTGATGCTTACCTTGGTGCATATGCTGAATTATCAATGATGAAAGATTACAGAATAGATTTTGACATGATAATTTACTGGAAACTTGTTTGGTATGTATTAACAGTAAATTCATGACCTCTTTAGCTCTCCTTAGTGGCTTTTTCAGAAGCTTTTCAATTGCCATAGTGGTTACAGAGCCACTTTCATTACAACGGATGTTGGAATATCAAATTTGATTCATTTGCAACGAGTTGTTGTGTAATGAACTGTGAGGTTAATTGAGTAAACATGCAACAGAGCCACTTCCGTCGACTTAGATATACTGAATTGTCATTTTGAGATGTGGAGAGTCAGTAGAGTTCAAAAACCTTTGCATGTCATGTCTAATGCTTTCATAGGTGAGAGATTTCCATGGAATGCCAAGAAGAATCTTAGTGTCTGCCAAGATTTCCAGCTGCCTCTAAACTATTATCAGTAATTGACAATCAAGGAATTGTCGTGCATGACAGGGATCAAGTGCTTTGTTTCAAAAAATGGCGCCTGTACTTGCATGGGTTAGGGATAGTTAAGGCAGCTAAAAGAACATTATTTGTGATACAATTCATTAAGGTAAAAGTTGAACTGTTTGTTCAGACTGATTGCTCCTTTGTTATTATGTACATTAGGAAGTCCTTACAATGAATTGAGACTTGAACCTCTATCTAAATCTTCAACTACCCCAACTACTTGAGCTAGGCTCATCTGGTTATATGTCTAGAAGAGTTATGCTACCTCTTTTTACATTTTACCCTCTCTCTTACATGCAATATGCAACAAGCATTTCTTTACCTGAGATGAGTGTGGGAGTTGAAGCTAACTAGGAATTTAAAGAACAGGGCATCCCTTGACGTTGATACCTGGTGCTGTGGGGCACTTGGCCAATGGGCAGTGGTCATCATTGTCAAGTCCCCACCAGCTCGGACCATTGACATCATATCTTTGGAGAGCAAAAAAGAGAAGCAAGGCAGTGAAAGCAACCCCAGCTTTCAAGGCACCTGATAGGACGTAATTGTATCGAGCCCACCATCCCTTGAACTTTCTGTAAACGTAAAAATTGAAGAAAATTCCCACTGCTCCCCAAGATATAAAATTCACAGGTTTGGCTGGTGGCATGTTCGCTGTTGCAGAGAAGATAGTGGGAATGTTTATTTGCTGAATCCACTTTTGGTTGGGAAATTTACGTGCAAGAAGCCACACTATAATAGGAGCAATTATACCGATGAGGAAAAACCAGTTCATCCCAGGGTACACGCCCTGGTTGCCAAACATTCTTAGTGGCCCTATAATTCCCCATATGATTGAAGCATTGTAAAAAACATCGTCACCGGGGCACGTCCATGGACTCCCCTCTGGCAACAGAGAAGGATCACATATGTGCTCAATACTTGTGAGAAGCCACCATGCCGTGCTGAAGTAAGTCGTTGAAGCAACTACTGTGCCAACCAACTGAAGACAAGAACAAAAAGAAGTAACCAAGTTTAGCCATGTTTCGTCAACTTGTGTAGATTTTCTAACTTGCTAGGTTAGGAAGGATAATACATGTTACCTGCACAATGAACATGGACCTTGGAGGGACTTTCATATAGTGGCCTAGTTTGAAGTCTTGAACAAGCCAAAGGGCTTGTGACATGCTAATGTACCCGTAGGTCTTGAAAGCTACATTGGCAAGGGGCTTTCCTGGGTACAAGTACCCAATTATCAACTCTGTGATCACGTTCAGTCCCGGTTGCTGCACATTAAATTACATTCTTTAAAAACCCATACAAGGCTACATCAAATTACAATATTTTTTTATAAAATTAAACCATGGATTTACCTGGTTTGTTGTAGCTTGAATGATCCCAATGGGCAAGGTGAAAACTAAGGCAATTGCTAAAGAAAGTAAGAATCCCCACCATGGTAGTTGGAGTTGCTTGCCAAAGCCTTCGCAAGCAACTAAGCCAAGAGCAGTCATTAAAACCAAAATAGTATAAAACCACCATTGAGGGACTTGTTTATAGTTCTTCTTCATTATTCTTGTATGTACATCTCCAAATGGATCTTTTAGTGAACTTGTTGTCTTCCGCCACATATAAAAAATCTCTCTTCCAAATAGCAAGTGAACAAAATAATGAGATGGTTACTTATATATACAAAATGGAATAGAATTAGAAATCAAGGCAACCTATGAAGAAACTTACTTTCCATGAAAGACAGCAACATGTGAAAGAGTAGCGGTCAAAGTGGCAAAGCTCAACCCATAAGTGAAGGCAAACCATGGACTTAAATATAGTTTGCTGTAATTGTTATAACTCTCCAAATTAATGTCAAAAGTCTTTTCATTTAGAATCAGGGTAACATTATATTTTGCGCCAGTGGAGTCAAATGTGTGAGAGCTGAAGAGGGGAAACTTGTTGGCATCATATGCATTAGACCAATAAACAATGGGCATAACAATGTAGACGAGGAGTGCAAACCCAACCAATACATTGATTGTGACATTGCCAGGTACAACCAAAGGACTGCCTAAGAAGCCAGCAATGGTATTCCAATCAAGGCCAAATGAGCCAAGACCAAGGCCATGATTGCCTGAACCAATCTGTTGTGCAGTGATGGATTTTTTCCAAATCCAACAAACAAAAGAGAGAGATGCTATTGAGGGGAAGAGATAGCCTGGAATGATGTAATATGCAAAGCTTGACACAAAGACCAAGAAGAAGAATTGCAGCCTAGTATTTCCCCCTTTAGGCCTTTTTTCATCTTCATTAAGTGCACTGTCATTTATCAACAATCTATTAGATTTGGCACTCATTTGAAAGCAGCAATCTTTGATTTGTTGTATAATATTGCTTAAACAGGAGACACAAATAAATATGTTAATTCATTTTGGCCTTTTTATTCCTAATGAATAACCAGTGTTTGTAGAAACTACCAAACAATAAAGTCATACCTGAAGAGAGTCACTGTCACAAGGTTATCAGGCCACCACATGTAAGCCGAGTCAACAAGATATCTTCGGAAGACTCCAGCCCACCCGTATCCAAGCATCTGTGTAATGTATGCATAATTTAGGGTTTAATTTGCAATACGAAAGTGATAGTACACATAAATAACTATCAACAAGTAACTATGTTTTAGCTAGCTAGTAGCAAGAATTTTGGGTACAAATAAAATTAAATGTACCTGTGTTGTAAGGGCTAGCAAATAAGCTGCCAATGGATGTACACTCCTATGATAGAAAACCTTAACACTTGCAAGGATGTGAAGTGCATATACACCACCGTTTCCTGCACTGGCAAAAATGTAGATAAGCACATGTTCCTTTTTGGTGAATGGCCCGGGATTCAGCGTAAAGGACCACTTGGTAAAGGGGACTTGAATCAGCTTTGATGGAAGAGTTGCAGCCATGAGCTTGCCAATTGGTAGGACAACAATCTGTACTGCCACCCCAGAAATATCTAGAGGGTTCGTACGGTAGTTGAAAAATTGATTCACAAAGGAGAGGAAAACACATGATATCAGGCCAAGAAGCCATGTCCGAAATGTTAGTGCTGGCTGTGTAGGATCATCGGAGATTGGAACTGTTAGCCTAACTTGCTCCACAGGGCTATCATTCATCTCCTCGTCATCTTCAACAACACAACAAAAAGAACTTTAGTATGCATGACAAGCAATTTACAAGGTAGATAAGTGTCTAGAATTCGAGCAGAAGACCTTTTCATTAATGCAGTTTGATATATTTGTTTCCTCACCTGTTAACTTGATTTCGGATTGTTGTTTTCTTGATGACTTCGATTGAGGGATGCCATTCTCGACAACCCCAGCCATTGTGCTGTCTTCTTCAACTCTTCAACCTCTCTATTCGTTTTCTCCTTGTCAGAAGAAGCAACTCCCTTCGTGGCTGCATCTTTGGAGGGATCATGACTTGTTATATACCTACATCATTCTATTCTGGTAGATGCTTATCCTCCTTGTTTTGTGGTATTTATTCAAGGTTGATGTGAATGTAGCACTTAATACAAGCAAAATAGGACGAACAAACAAGATGTCAAGATCAATTTTAAGCTTGATATCTTTGCATTCACTGTAGCTATTTGTGAGACTAAAAGCTGGCGTGGAAATTTAGAAAAAGGATATTTGACCATTTTCTGTTGGAGCATCTTCTATATCTGTACGATTATAAAGCCAATAATAGGTCATTCTAATTTTGCTCCATCCTTTTGGAAACAAATGAAGAGGAAAAAATGAGAACAAAGAAAATTAAAATGAATTTAGATATGATTTATGCATTAATACATTGTAACAAAAAATATATTTAACGTGTATCATGTCTATAATCAATTGTAAGTCATTTATTTTAAAATAAAATTCACATGTTTTCACCTATTCCAAACTGAGAGTTAGAGCTTTTGACTTGTGATAGTTAACTTTACAATATCTCACATTGAGACAACGGATTAAACAGAAATAATGGAGGTTAGAAATTTTATAACAGTTACTTTTTTTGGGGTACAATATAACATCATTGATTAATATTAAAAAGGATATTTGACCATTAATTTTCTGCTGGAGTGTCTTCTATATTTGTACGATTATAAAGTCAATAATTGCCAATAATATGTCATTCTATATTTGCTCGATCCTTTTGGAAACAAATTAGAGGAAAAAACGAGAACAGAGAAAATTAAAATGAATTTAGATATGATTTATGCATTAATACATTCTAACAAAAATGTATGTAATGTGTATCATGTCTAGAATCAATTATAAGTCATTTATTATTTTAAAAAAAAAAAAATTCACATGTTTTCACCTATTCTAAATTGAGAGTTGGATCTTTTGACTTGTGATAGCTAACTTTACAATATCTAACATGGAGACAACGGATCAGAAATAATGGGGGTTAGAAATTTTATAACAGTTATTTTTTTTAACATCATTGATCAATATTAAATCTTTGTTAGTATACTAATTTTCATAAGTTATTTTAAAATATCATATGTAAAAACAATTATTGAATAGGTTTATAATAATGCATTCTTCCTAAAAGTATATTTAGTTTTTAACAAGCATAAATAATTAGTTTTTAAAGATAATTAATGTTTTTGTAACAAACAAAAAACAACTAAAATGATAATATTTCCTTCGTTTAGTAATAGTTCCATATTTTGCTACACTCCCTCCCTCTCTTTCAATAGTATAGTCTAATGGTATAATTGTCTTACATTGAGTTGTCAATTGGAACCTAAGGGAACATAATGAGACCACAAATAATCATTAGGAAATTCAAACTGATTTTTCTTTTTTTAATGATAAGAGTATCTTTGGACCTGGTGCATTTAGGAAAAAAAAATTCTTGGGTGTTACCGTGTTGGTCCCAAGATTTAAACTTTGACTAACTTCTCAAACCAATATTGAATTGTCATTTCCTAAATTCTCAAACCAAAATTCTAAAATTTGACCCAGGAAAAGAATTGTTGTTTCCTAAAAGTTGTTGAGGATAAACGATATTGAAAGTTTTGTTTCATTATGTGTTTCTAGTTTTCTTGTTTCCGCTTTTTTGTGCCACACGTTGTGGCATATACATTGATCACTTTTTGTGCATAATTATTTTTTATATTTAAACAAAATAATCATATAATAATTAAAATAATTACATAACACCTACCAATTTTTGATAATTTTTTACAGTGTAGGCAGTAGGTTTCTTCTACACCATTGGATCAAGTTCTCCCCATCTTCAATAATAAATTATATTTTATTCTTATTTAAAATATTCAATTTTTAAGTAAGCATAAATAATAATAAATTTTCTTTTGGCTAATGCATTAATTATAATAGGAGAGTTTTTAAATACTTTTAATATTTAAGTAATATATCATACTATATAAAAATAATCAATGTGTAAATGTCATATATAAAAATTAATTATTTTAAATTTATTTAACAAATAAAATAAATT